>JABSTQ010007130.1:0-23817 GCA_013358835.2 Ixodes persulcatus | reverse complement strand
GGGAGACCTTGCTCCGAAGCTCCGACCCTGAGGTGCAAAGCGCCTTGGTGGAAAGGCTAAGGAGGTCGCCGCCACAACGGCCACAACGAGGACCGCACTCTAAGGAATTCCCATATTCCGTCAATTAAAGTTTTTAGAGCGCAGCTCTTAAGGCCTGACCACACTAGCGTGAACGGCGCCGCCGGTCGGCACCGCTGGGCGGCACCGCCGTCCGGCGTCCCAACGCGAGGAGTCCACATTGACCTCCGTTTTGCGGGCGTCACGTGACAGCACTGGCTCTCGCGATCGCGCGCGCGCCTCCCGCCGGATTTCCCGCTCTTTCGTCGTCTGCTCTTCGGTAGATTCTTCTGTTTTGGCTCTCATCTTTCGCATATATCAGCATCGAAACCGCACTCGCTGCATGCATGCTAGGAGTCCATGATGACCTGGTGATCAGCGCGAATGTGATTATCCTAGCCTGCTCGTTGATCTTGCGACGTCGCCGCGCTCTGAAGGGAGGGAGGCACAGGTTTTGGGTCCGGTTGAGTTGGTTCTACCAAAACACCGAAGGAAAGGTCCGTGCTTTGCTGCACCGGTGGCGCGCCAGAGGTGAAGGCTACTTTCGAAAGTGTGACCAAATCAACACGACATCCGTCACACCACAGACGACAAGCAACAAGTGCCACGGAGAAACTCACTTGTAATTCCGAATTCCTCTCCTATAATTTCCCATCGGTTGTTCTTAGCGTCATTATCTTGGTAGTCTGGCTGCGTCTTGTCATATAAAAAGGGAACCAGTCGCACAGTTTCAAAGAACCGCTCCGTTGGGGAAGGCACCGGGGGCGAAGTAGGGATAGCAGACGACACGAAACACGTCCTTCGGAACGTGAAAGAGGCGCGGGGGACCGGCTTGAGCGTTGCCATGACATCGCAACGTCACTATCTACGCAACCTCCCATTGGCTCCTCTCTTCTGCGGCGAGCGGCAGCGCGCTCTGAACCATGCAAGGAGCGGTTGACTGTCCGGCGCCGTCCGTCGCGCCGCTGAAGCCGAAAACTGGCTTCGGTCGGCAAACGGCAGTGCTGACCATCACGCCGCAGGCCTCCGCGACGCCAATGTGGCCGTGCCTTTAGGCGCCCGTTTCCGGCTTGAGCAGCCTCGGCGTCGCCGTCGGCGTTGCCGTCGGCGTAACCGTGCGGTGCATTATGGGAAATGTCCCATAATGCACCGCGCGAGCCCCCCCCCCCCCGGGGTCACGTGACCTCGTGGGGTGGAGGGTCACGTGACCCCCCCAGGTCACGTGACCCCCCTTCCCCCGAGGTCACGTGACCCCCCCCCCGGCCCCCGGAGGAGATTGAAGAATGAAGGGAGGAGGAGGAGGAGGGCATACCCTCCCCTGAGTACCCTTCCCTCCTCCTCAAGAGCTGCGCTCCGATTCGGTGTTACAGGAAGTTGTAAACGGCTTTCACTTTTTAGAGCGCAGCTCTTAGGCGCCCATTTCCGGCTTGAGCGGCGTCGGCGTCGCCGTCACCGTCGGCGTCGCCGTCACCGTCGGCGTCGCCGTTGGCGTCGCCGTCGGCGTAACCGCGCGGCGCATGATGGGTAAATTTCCCCGCTAAATTTAGCGGAAAACTTTCCCCACTAAATTTAGCGGAAAGATTTTCCCGCTAAATCTAGCGGAAAATTATCCCCGCTAAATCTAGCGGAAAATTTTCCCCGCTAAATTTAGCGGAAAATTTTCAAAGCTAAATTTAGCGGAAAATTTTCCCTGCTAAATTTAGCAACAAATTTTCTCCGCTAAATTTAGCGGAAAATTTTCCCCGCTAAATTTAGCGGAAATATTTTCCCCGCTAAATCTAGCGGAAAATTTTCTCTGCCCCCCCCCCCCCTCGAGGTCACATGACCCCCAGGCCACGTGACCCACCCCCCCGAGGTCAGTTGACCCCCTGGTCACGTGAGCCCCCCCCCCCTCCGAGGTCACGTGACCCCCCCCCCCGTCCCTTCCCCTCCTCCTTTTAAAAAAATATTCCATACTATGCTTTGGTGCCTATATGTGGCAAGGCTCTGCAAACTCTACAATGTGACCTAGTGGAGGATTCATATTATGATAGACATTTTCAGAAGAATCAACATTATATATTTTTAGTGAACATAAATTTATCAGTGTAATGTAAAAGAGTGAGTGTAACATGCATTTTAAATAGACGACTGTTTCCGAAATCATGGAAGGTCAGAACATTTTAGATCGCAGCTCTTAGGCGCCCATTTCCGGCTTGAGCGGCGTTGGCGTTGCCGTCGCCGTCGGCGTTACTGCGCGGTGCATTATGGGAAACGTCCCATAACGCACCACGGAGACGCGCGCGTTGCATTATGGGAGATTTTCTGTAATGTACCGCGCGGGAGGGAGGACGAGGGAGAAGGGGGAGGAGGAGGAGGGAGGAGGAAGGAGGAGGAGAGGAGGAGGAAGAGGGCAGGAGGCGAGGAGCACGAGAGGAGTAGATGAGGAGGGAAGAGGAGAGGGTAATGATGAGGAGGAGGGCCATACCGTCCCCTCCGTTCGCTCCCCTCCTCCTCCTCAAGAGCTGCGCTCTAACTCGGCATTACAGGGAGTTGGAAACGTCTTACATTTTTTATCAACAACTTCATTCCTCTAATGTCTGTTTTATAAGTATGCGGTTAAAACTATCTAAAAGAAGTACGGAATGAATAAGTTATATGACCTAATATATCTTATATATATATATATATATAAATAGCCACGCGCGTCGGCGGGCCAGTGCGTGCGTGGCCGAATGGTTACCGCGCTCATCCCCAGCCTTCCTGAACACGGTCTCCTTGCGCCCTCTCTTGGCTATTCTCAGCAAAACGCAGTAAAATGATACTTTCAGCCAAAATACTGCAGAAACCCTGAAGTTCCCCGGGATATCTATAGATGGCACTAGTACACTCTTATTTAATACCTACTTGAACCTCAGGATTGTATACTTTTTATTCCTGGGCCCGATATAATATTGTTGCATTGGGTCCTTAGGGCCACTTTGACAAAATTTTAAATTTCTTCTCACTGAAATGAAGAATCGTAAAGTTCCCGAGGAATATAATAGCTGCCGACTCATAGCACATACCGCAGTTAAAATTTTGATATTTTAGTAAATACTTTAGTCCTCGAGACATAAAAATTCGGCCCGCTTTTTGCCCCTGTAAAGTTAGCACCCCGCCGTGCACTAACAATCATGCGGCCAAGCTACCTTTACATAGGCTTATCGAAAAAAAAAAAGATTTGTACGATGCGTTTGTGACAGTATATTGACTAATACCCCTTTCAGATGGGCTAATTTAGTGCACTTCAAACAAGTACACTTCGCCTCTGGTGTCATTTCTGTCGTGCGCCAAACGGCTTCTTTTTGAGGAACACACTTGGTTTCGAGTGAGTTGGACGAACTCAGTTCACTCGATGGAGTGCGTGGCATCGATAGGAGTGTTTCAACAGTAAAACATAACACTGAAACCAAAAATATTGCGCAACTTTTATTTTATAAAGAATAAGAAATTCGTAAAAGAGAAGATATGTGGAAGAGTGGCAATTGGCCGGACCGACCTACGGCCTGTGGGCTAGGACATACCTGTGAAGACCTCAAAGAAAATCTAGAAAATCGTGATAAGATACTAAATTGATGTGGTAGATGATGTAACAAGGGACGTAGTTTATTGCAAAACATAAAGGGGACGGGTTTACATGTTTACAGGCAATATGATGCAAACTACAGCTTTATACAACGAGTACAGCTAATACAATTCGTCCATTCATCCATCCTATAATAGATTATATACTCATTTAAATAAACAAAATATGGCTTTCACAAAATGAGAATCGAAATGCTATCGCGTTTTGACTTAGTCTGCAGTAAAACTCCGCAGAAAAAGTGCCGTTTTTTAATCTTCCGTTCTGGTAACTGGAAACGTTCAATATACTGCGTGCAAACTAAAATTATTCTTAGCAATTTCTGTGGCAAAATGACTTGAAACGAGAAATTTGTCACGATTGGGACGACCCTAAATGCATTGACGAATTTTCTTTCGATTGTGTTTGCGGTGCGAAAGCTCCAGATAAACAGCGTGTGAGCCCGCGAAATAAACTCTGCAAGGCTCTTTTTCTCTGTAAAGGCGAGCGACGCATCTCCAAAAGATAAGCTTCTACCATAATGTAGCGCTAGCGGTCCGAACCGGATGCCAAAGTTTCAAAAATAATAGCTATCTTAATGAAATATTACGTGATTTTCTGGAATTTTGATGGAAAATGGGGCCCGTTCTTGGTAACTGGCGTGAATCAGCTCTATGTATCCAAAGACTACTTCGGCAGCCATTATCCCATTGAAGTTTCAGAAAATTCCTTGTGACGTTTTTTTTTAAGATAATGGTTAGTTTTGAGAATTTGATGTCTGGTTCGGACCACTTGTGCTACTTGCTCAGCTAAAGCGCGTAACAAGGTACCTTTCTAGTTCACTGAGCACGTCTTTTATATTCTTTAACCTCCTTGAACTGTATTAATGATAGAACCAGGGAACATGCCACATCTCTACGAAACTTGACAGCAGCAGGACAACTTGCAGCCCATTGTCGGGCATGCAAATGCGAGGAAACGTTGTGCAACGTAAACATCGTGGGGCGACATAAAAATCAACTCGCCCGTGAACTACTAGAAGCCCTAGCCATCGAAGAAAAAGGCGAGGACTGTGTTAGTGCCCCTTCCGTTGCTCTACACAAGTCTGAGAAGTTTTTCCTGCAGAGTGATATGAGTTCCAGGCAAAGGTAGAGGAAGAGGAAGATCGCTTAAAGAAGACAGAAGAAAAGAGATGAGAACATTCCGACAGCAGTAAGGTCATTGCGTTAAAGGAAAAGAAAATACTCAACTCAGAGAAGATTTTCCTGCGGAATGTTATGAGTTCCAGGGAAAGGTAGAAGAAGAGGAAGATCGCTCAAACAAGACAGAAGAAAAGGGATGAGAACATTCCGACAGCAGAAAGGTCATTGCGTTAAAGGAAAAGAAAATACTCAACTCAGAGAAGATTTTCCTGCGGAATGTTATGAGTTCCAGGGAAAGGTAGAAGAAGAGGAAGATCGCTCAAACAAGACAGAAGAAAAGGGATGAGAACATTCCGACAGCAGTAAGGTCATTGCGTTAAAGGAAAAGAAAATACTCAACTCAGAGAAGATTTTCCTGCGGAATGTTATGAGTTCCAGGGAAAGGTAGAAGAAGAGGAAGATCGCTCAAACTAGACAGAATAAAAGGGATAAGAACATTCCGACAGCAGAAAGGTCAATGCGTTAAATGAGAAGAAATATCGTTAAAGGAAAGAACTTTCGAATTAAGCGTAAAGAAATAGAAAAACTAAATAGAGTGTAAAAAATTAAGAAATCTTAGTGTAAAGAAAAAGAAAACCGAAATCAAGGATTAGAAGAAAAGGAATGAGAGGCATCATTAAATGTTGCTAGTCCAGCGGTGCGAATGTTATATTTTTTTCTCTGTGTGTTTTTGATGTTTAGCTGGCCTCATTCACAAACTTGTGCTACGTTTGGGCAGAGAATGGCCGTTCGGCTATGCAATTTATTTTTGTGGTAATGAAAATCCTGTAAATATTTTCGACAGCCAGTATTACTGGCATTGCGTACTCGGGTGTTTTATATCAAACTCTGTCAACCGTATTTCTTGATTTCATTTGCGTTCTACACAGGGGTCTTAAGTTGACAATTGCATGTGGCACAAGCTTTGTTAGATGCAATAAACGTGCGGACAATTTAAGACAAAACACTTGTGTTAGTTTTTTCAGCTTTTATTAGGAAGTTGGAACGAAATGTTTAATCTAATATGTGAAATAAAAGATTATTCTCAGTGTACTCGGTAGCACCAAAAAATTGTCGTGCCTTTGTTTGATCATAAATTGAATGCCGGCTTGTCATTCCATCGCATTTGCCGTGTCGAAGTGCCAAATACATTGGAGTTGCCTACCCGGGGATTTCCCTGACAAAATGTGTCTTTGAACTGTAAAAATAGATGGCATTAATTCATTACCGCAACCGAACGGTCCGAATCAATAGAGAAGCCTGAAAGAAGGTTGGATTGGAGATAAATTTCCTGATCGACACTGGATCCAAAATTTGTCAGAAATAAACTTCCAAACTGCGAACAAACAAAAATACTGCCAGATTATACTTGATATTTGTTCACTCCGAATTTTAAATCGGAACTGGATCAATCATTGTTTTTCGTTGTTTGCGTATTTAATGCCGCCCCACCCCTATAGGTTCATGAATAAGTTCCATGTCACTACTAAGACACATTTGTTTTTTTGTTTTATAACAGACATTACCCTGGGGGCAATACTCACAACCGCACCCTTTGGTCAAACGATTATAGAGGTCACGCTGAATGGGTCAGCATTGCGTCAAATGTTTGAGCATTCGGTAGCAAACTTCAGCTACGAAACCAAGAAAGGTGAATTTCTTCAAGTTTCTGGTGAGTACATATACCAGAACGCAATACATAAAACACACTCACACATCAAAAAAGAGTCACCATGACGAATAGGTTACCTTGTGAATTGCTTTGCTTTCATATTTGTAAGAGAGAAATGCGAACGAATGCGAATTAATCATTTCATTCCTGCAGGCATGCGCGTAGTGTACAACTTATCGCTGCCATCTTCATGCCGGGTCATATCCCTAAAAATACTATGCACAAGATGCAAGGTGCCTATCTATGAAGATGTTGTGGATACAAAAAATTACACAATTGTTACCACAGACTTTGTAGCCAGAGGTGGAGATGGATTTGCCAAAGCTGAAATCTATGGACAATCAGGTAGGAAACCAAATTCCTTAGATTGGTTTCTAATTAGCTTGACTTCCGAGTTTGAGGGTAACCAATATTCACCTAAATAAATATAGCAAATACAGTCACTGACTGCTTAGAAAATGTTGGGTTTTACATTTTATGTTTACGTTTTTTGCTTCATGATTCGCTCTTCGGCGTTCCTATCGGCTAATGCTTCACTGGAGACTGGGGACTGCGCGTGCCCGGAGTTTTTCGGCTTTCAGTGACTCTGGTATTCTAATTTCAGCTGGGCATACTCTTACAAGCCTTTTCATCAGGCCCCCCCCCCCCCCCCCAAGGAAGTTTTTGGTTGCTGATTAATATGCATTTTATACACCGGTCCACCACTACGATAAACTAAAGCCCGTCAGGTCTATTCATGTGCCAGTGAGAAAAAACTTGGTATACTGCTCCATCCTGCATATTAGTGCTTCGAGATGAGCGCACTGATAGGCACTTCGAAGAATTATACCAGATAGTTTCTAACTGGCGCATCGGTTGACTTGCCGTCCCGAAGCTTAGGACTGTAGTTCATCGTAGGTTTAGACGAAGTGTATTACTTTCCACAGCACATTTAGAAAAAAAAAGTAATCGATAAATAATAACCTTTACAATTGTTATTGATATGTTTGTTTAGGTCGTTTTTAAAGTTCCTACAATAGACGGCGTTGATTAGTCGCCGGCAGATTGGTGCGAATCGCTGAACAAACGTCTTGAGAGTAAGAATACACGTTAAAACATTCACCTGATTGACAACAAAAACAAAGAAAATAATCCTTTAAAATGGTATTCTTTGATCACTGGGCTATTTTAATATAATATTGAGTACAATAGCAATTTTTTGCACACTCACCAACTCAAATAATCTTACATTTCAGGTCCCGTTGATTTCGAGGTCCTAGTATGGTACATTAAAAAAATGTCACCAATCAAGACACCAATTGAGGGACGAATAATCATACAAGGGAACGTCACGGCACCAAGCATCAATTCAAACAAAAAAATCCCCCAAAAATTAACTTAAGACATTTTGACAGAAATAACCAAGAATAAAAACTACAAAAAGCACCACACACACCGGAATGTCGCCATTTGAGTTGCACAATGATTTATCAATAAATTAGTCAACTACTCTGCGCAAATTATGTTTATATATTTTCTTTTCTTGCGCCAAACCAAATACTCCTTGAAACTAAAGCATGTGTGCAGGCGAACAGGTACAGTATTCTGCAAAATGGATTCTGCAAATTGGATTCTGCAAAATGGTAGCTGTAGATGGCTGTCCTAACGGTCGACTGAAGACCAGTATTGGTTCGGGCGACGCTAGTTTTCACGTGTGGGTTGCTGTTCGTGTTCTTTGACGACGAAAAGAGGACGTCCGCGGAGGAACGGGATCCCGGAACGGCCGGATCGCTACCGCTTTCCCCTCGGCATCTCCCCCGCGTCCGTCCTTCGGCATGCGGGCGCTCGTTGGCGGCTGGGCGGTCTGCGTCGGGTGATGGCATAGGCCGATACACACGTACTCCCGTTCCGTTGGTGTTCGGTCACTGAACGGAAGGACGGAAGCTCGAACTCGCTCGCGAGAGCGGCATTGCCGTCCATGTTGACAGATTGAGCGAAACGACCGCGCCACCGCGCTGCTATAGCCCACCGCGGTAACCAGAGGCTCGATCTCCTAAATACTACCGATACCGACTATTCACACTTGACGTCGCCTCCGTTTTTGGAGGCCCAGAAACGAGAATGGAGATTGTTCAGTTTCGGTTTCTTTACTTCTTTCGAAGGCACAAAAATACGCGTCACAAATGTCTACAAAAAAATTGGGCAGCATGCTATGTTCCCAAGAAGCATAAAAAACACCATTTAAAAATCTAAATAAAATCGTCTTCATTGTCCCTTTAAATATTATTACACCAAATCATCGTTTAAGGGGTCATAAAATCAATTTCGGGCTGGGATAAATAATTTTAGGTTGGAACTTTCTACTAGAAAATCGTTTAGTGGTCCAAAAAAGAGAGGGCAGAAAGTCAAAAGCCTGCTTTCCGGTGAGAAAATTAGAAAATATAGCGGAGTATATCGTAATTCCTTTCCTTCTTGAGCTCTCCGTTTTTTCACTGAGATACATGAGGGGAACTAAAAGCACGTCAGCCTACGCCCAGCTCGCGCATTGGACACAAGGACTGCGCCACTCTGACGTTTGCGCCCGCCAGCAATCAATCCGTGGACGAATATTAGAATTCACATGCGTGGTCATTGAGTTCCGTGACGGCACTCATCACTTGCGAATGACAAGTTCCATGGTGTGCTTAAAAAGGACAGTTGAAGCTTGGAATCATCGTACCAGTTCCCAAGCACGTCACGACCGCGTGATTTCTCATTTCGCTTTTTGAGTTGAGGAGGAAAGCCAAGGAAGAAGAAGTATTAAAATCATTCATGCCAGCTTGAAATAGGCCCAAGACCAAGATATTGTCACGAATGACAAGTGATGAGGCGATAATAACTGAAGAAACTAACCGTTTAATGGGGCTAACTTGTGCCCCAAAAAATAAAAAGGGAACAGAAGAAAGCAGAGCGTCGCGGGCGTCGAAGTCGACGTGACAGCAGAGTCAAACGCTGGGGCGAATCTGACTGCGGCTCGCCACGCGGAGCCCCTTATGTACACATCGCGACACTGTTAGCGCGAACACGACATCGGCGCATTTTCGCATTTTACTTGTAAATAGTATTAGCGAGCACGAAATGTTATCGCTTAGATTAGAGAACTAAATGAGCTCTTTCCGTAGCAATAATAACTTGGATGACATCCCTTGGTTTCAAAGAGAAAAACTGGAAAAACCGGCGATCGCTTGTTCGCGCTAACAGTGTCGCGCTCTGTACTATCGGGGAAAAATGAAATGCGAACAGAGGAGCGCGTGGCTCGCGGTGCAGGCTGCGCCGCCTGGAAGTGAGCCTAGGGGCGAGGGTGCGTGGCCTACTCCGATGTGTTTATGCCCTGTGACGAATAACTGGCGAACGCCGCCCGACGGCACGCTCGCTTTTCGCGCGACGTAGCAGCCACTGTGTTGATTCCACGCGCAGAGCAAAAGGCGCCGGGCAAAATTCGTCGGTTATTCGCAGCATATTCGTCCCATGGAGTTCAGCCTTTAGAGTAAAGGCCGGTTCAGACACTTGCGTTTGAGTGCGTTTGACTGCGTTGCGTCGAGAACCGAAAGCGAGTCACCGGCACATCTGTGCTTCGTATGAAGCGTGGAAACAAATTCGAGGAATCATCTTGGCACGCGACATAAGCAGCATGAATGTCCTGGTTTCTCGCTGCCGCAACGCAGTCAAACGCAGTCAAACGCAACTGTCTGAACCAGGCTTAACTGTATATGCTCCGCTTGCGGAGCTCTGCAAGCAGAGCCTATACAGTTACTCTAGCACCGCTATATTTGCTCGCTCGTCGCAAGCGGCGCGAGGAAGCTCGCCGTTAGTAGCAGCTAAAGCGCGCGCTCAGCCAGCGCGCGCTTTAGCTGCTACTGTACTCTGTTTCTCCTTGTGTTGTACAGCAGGAAAGGCTACAAGCGCGAGCTCCTTGCTCTAGAGCACATCTCGGCGGCACAAGCTCTCGTGCATTAAGGGCAGCCACCAACGTTATGAGCACGCGCTTCTAGCCTTCGCTGCGGTACAACATAAGGTGAAACGGAGTATAGCAGCGAGCTTCCGCACGCCGCACGCGTCGAGCGAGCAGAGATAGCGGTGATAGCTATCAGCGCTCTAAGAGGCGCACTGCCGAAGCTTGGGGAGCGCCGAGCGAAGGGCGTAAACACATCGGAGTAGGCTACGCACCCTCGCCCTTAGGCTCACTTCCAGGCGGCGCAGCCTGTACCGCGAGCCACGCGCTCCTCTGTTCGCATTTCATTTTTCCCCGATAGTACACGCGTGGGGTTCTGGAAGAATCGGCGTAGAAGGTTCTGCGTGTAGAACATTCTGACCTCGAACAAGCAACACGGTTCTCGAATTTACCAGAACATTTGCGTCAGAGTAAAAAAAATACGTCCCCGCGGCCAGGAATCGAACCCTGGCTTTCTGCGTGGAAGGCACGCGCGATAACCGTTCGGCCACGAGCGCGCTTTTTTTTTTTTTTTTTTTTTTTTTTTTTTCTTTATTGCATGGAAAGTAACAACGCGATTACAGCACACAATTTAGGGCACAAAGGGCGTTGCCCGCGTCATCATCCTAAAATTCCTTGAGTTCTATCAATCTTCCTAATAAAGGCATCCAGTCGGGCACATGGTCTGAAGCGTCGTAGACACTCTTGACTTGCGCTACTAACTGAATAAAATGCAGACGTACAGTCCTTGGTGAGTGAATAGCGTATCTTACATCCATTCGAGATTTCCAGATGCCATATAAACCTAAGAGCATGATTAGATCATAGGGGACAGTGTCACCCGGCGCGACAGGCAGAAAACGAATTGAATGCGCGGAAATGTCTAGGTCTTTTTTAATCGTGCGCTGCAGGACATCCCAAAACAAAAAGGCGTCCCAACAATCAATAAAAATATGCTCCACAGTTTCTGGCGACTTTGCACAACAAGCAGTTCTCTGTCCATGGAACAAAAATACCTTTTTCTTTTAACCAGACTTTGGTAGGAAGTACAGAACAGTGCAGCTTAAAGAAAAACGTTTTGACCGCTGGCGGGACGCCCATCTGTTTAACCCGGCACAATACATCTTGGCCGGGACTGTAACTGAACACAGTTCGATAAATTGGAGTTGGAAAAAGAACGTCCACAAGGTCTCGGGAAAGCTTTTTCCTCGTAACACTTGCAAGGTATTCCCTGGAGAACCTAACTACTAAAAAGTTAAAGGTGTCGACAACTTCTTTCAGATAGCCCACTAGTCTCGTGGGTTGGTCCGCGTCTCCGACTGATGATACGACAAATGTTGGAAGAAAGCATGCCAGTGCATCCTGAATCGTTTCACGGATCAAAGGAGTTTCTTGATCCCTCAGAAAAAGAAACCTGGATACCAACTGTCGAACGAATAAGTGCGGAAGACCAACACCGCCGTCCGATATGCGACGGAAGAGGTTATCCCGCCGCATAGGCTCCCAGGTGGATTTCCAGATAAAAACGGCAAATATGCGATGAAACTTCTGAATGTTGCACCTTGCACAATGGAGAACCTGCAGAACATACCAGAGTTTGGCCACGAGGAATATATTACACATGGTCGACCGTGTAAAGATCGACACATCCCGGTGTGCCCAGCTCTTTGTGCGTTTGTCGAGGTCAGTCGCCACTTCGGACCAGTAGGTCGTGCTGTTCCTGTAGTGCTGCAGGGGCACTCCAAGGTAGTTACACGGTGTGCAACTCCATTCAATGTCTTCGTACTTGGCTGGCGTTGCGGCCCACGAGCCGTGCCAGAAACCTCGGCACTTTTGCCAGTTCACCTCTGCTCCAGTGGCCGCGCAAAAATCGCGCGTAAGCGCAACAGCGTGGCGGATACTTTCTTTGTCCTTGCACAAGTAAGCGATGTCGTCCGCGTAGGCCAAAACTTTGGTTACCGCGCTCCGCAAGGTGTAACCGTTGATCTTATTACTTTGAATAATACTTTGACAAAGCGGCTCCAGGTAGAGGGCAAAGAGTAAGGGGGACAAGGGACACCCCTGCCGTACCGAAGAATTCACTGGGATGCTTTCCAACAGAGTATTGTTTACTATTAAGCTCGTGTGACAGTCCGTATAGGACATCTTAACCCCCTGTGAGATTATTTTTCCAACACCAACATGTGACATAACCTTAAAAAGCACCTGATGTTGAACGCGGTCAAAAGCTTTTTCAAGGTCAACTTGAAGCATTGCCACTTGGTCTCCTTTTCTAGATACGTTTTCTAAAACAGAACGGGCTACGTGCACATTGGTTTCTATGGCCCTTCCTCTAATCCCACATGTTTGATGGTCTCCGACCAGCTCCTGAATAACTGTCTGCAGCCGGTTTGCTAAAACCTTTGCGAAAATTTTATAATCAACATTGCACAAAGTTATAGGGTGATAGCCTCCTACGCGGCGAAGTGTGCTGGGACCTTTGCTTTTGGGGATGAGAACAGTGTGAGCTCGCAGAAAGAAAGGGGGCAACCCGTTGATGTCATATGAGTCTTGGATCACTTTTTGTAGTATTGGACAAATTGCATATTTGTGTAATTTATAAAACTCTGATATAATACCATCCGGTCCCGGCGTTTTTCCTTGAGGTAGGGCATCAACCGCGGCCTCGATTTCTTCTAAACTGATGGTTTCCTCGAGCGTCTCAATCTGCTTTTCTGTTAGCCTGGGTAGCAATGCGATCAGTTTCGCGAGTCCTTTCATGTCTTGCGGAGCCGTTTTTAGGCAAAAAAGTGAGCGATAGTGCTCAAGGAAAATGTTATATATCTCTTGTTTGTCTGTGTATATTCTGCTGTTATGTTCTATTTCTAGAATTTCCTTTTTTAAAGCATGGCGTTTTTCGTCTTCCAGCGCTTTTCTTGTTGGTTGCTCTCCTAGAAGGAACCTTTCAGCTCGAGCACGTACGACCGCCCCTTGATAACGCTCTTGATAAAGGCTATCAAGCTGGGCTTTAACGCAAGCTATATCTTCAGATCCCTGTCCTGGGAATTTACTTTCGTACTCGTATAAAATGCGCAAGTCACTCTGAAGCTTTCTTTCCATTTTCAACTTATAAAAGCTAAGAATGCTAGATCTTTCGATCGCCAGCTGCTTAACGTCTTCTTTAAAACGCTCCCACGTCGTGTGAAAACGGCCTTTTTGGGTGGATAATTCTTGGATCAACTTTCCTGTATCCGCCACAAAAACTTCGTCTTTGAGAAGCTGAGCATTAAGCTTCCATAATTTCCAATTAATTGGCTTTTCTCTTCGCGGCTTTTGCCCAATCGTTGTAGCGACCATACAGTGGTCGGAGAAAAACACTGGGTTGACAACATAAGCACTTAATTGGTTAATGAGGTCTAAGGAGCAGTAAATTCTATCTAGCCGCGCGTGTGAAGCTTGTTGAAAATGCGTGAAAAGTAAGTTCCTACCCTTCGGTTGAAAGGAAGCTACATCAATTAAGTCGCCTTCTTCTATCACATCCAGTAATACCTGCTCACTTTTGTCAAGGCGACTTCTAGACGGCGCTCGGTCAGCCGTGTCGCAAACGCAGTTGAAATCTCCGAGGATAACTACCCGCCTATCACACACAGTATACGACCGAAGATGATTAAAGAATGCTACTCGTTCATTTACACAATTCGGAGCATAAACACAAATCACCCTCCACCTCGATTCTGACACTACGAAGTCACAAAGAACAAAACGACCGCAAAGGTCACTTGTGATCGCTACCTGTGACATATTTACGGATTTTTTTATGAAAAGAAAACACCCCCCTGAAAGGCCTACTGCATGGGTTACACAAACCTCATAATTGTACAGAAAGGACTGCAAAGCGCGCTCAACCTGCTCCTCGGTAGACAGTTTTGTTTCCTGCAGTGCCAAGATATCAATTTCTGTATGCTCGAGTAAACGCCGTAATTGGTACTGTCGCTTCCTGGAATTAAACCCTCTAACGTTTAGAGTAGCGAAGCGTAAGCCACTGACCATTCTTTAAGGCAAGGGGTACTTCTGCGCAGCGCGCGGCTTTGCGTTCAGCCGCTTACTCTCATAAGTGCTGGGCGGTTCCCCGTGCTTTCGCTTGCCTTCGGTGCCATCCTTCCCCGTGCTGGTGTCCATGTCAGAGGGTTCTTGGACGTCGTCGCGCTGGTCCTGTACTCTGAGGCTCGCTTGGCGGTCCTTGGGAACTGCTGCCATCGACACCTGTACTTTACCCGACACCGAGTTTTCACCGCCGTCGCTCGGGTTGGTGTCAGGCTTCACAGACAACGCGGTGGTGCTGGCAGGTTCCCCAGGCGACTCTTCTCCGGTTGGCTTTGAGCACTCAGGACTCGGGGAAGCACCGCTGGAGCGCTCCATTGAAGGGATGTTTCCAGTCACGTCTACAACCTCCGAGATGTCCATTAAATTATCGTGGTTTCCTTGGGTGTCCTCCCCGGAGCCTCTCAGCGCAGTGGCGTACGTTGAAAAGCAGTCGCTGCTCTCATGGCCGAAACGGTTGCATCGAGCACACTTCGGGGCACGGCACTGCCTCCGAATATGGCCCACCTTCTTACACCGGAGGCAGAGCGGTGGCCTGCCTGCCACCAGAAGAAGAGACTGCACTCCGAAGACCTTGATCAGGTGAGGGAGGTCTCCGGAGGTCACCGTGTCGTGCAAGGTGAGAGATACTTCCCTGTTGAGGGTTTCCATGTTTTCCATGCCCGGGACTCGCCACTTCTCTCTCGTGATGGTTTGTACCCTGCCGTAGGGTTCCAGGGCTTCAACGACCCGCCTGTCCTCCAGGTATGTCGGCAGCCAGAGCAGTTTCATCTTCACGTCCTTTGACTGAGGGTCAATCACAAGGCACTTCTTTCCTTTCACCTTGAGCTGCCCGGCCGCCTTCAGCTTTTCCGTGGCTGCCATGCTTGTTAACGTCACCATCCAGACGTGGCTCATCTGATATTGGCCGAGTGACACCACGTCGTTGGAGTCCACGATGTCTTTCAAGCCGTCACGGAAGTCGACGGCTCGGTACGGTCTTCCAGAAAGGTCGGCGTGTAAAAAAACGGAGTTCATGCACATCTTTCCGTCGGGGAAACGGGGCAACAGAATACGATAGTCATCGTTACCACTGACCGCGGTATCGTTGGTTCCTCGGCTCGCAGGAGCCGATAACGCGCTTTTATCAGAGCGCTGCATTTTCCGTCCGCTCTCGTCGCAAGCCGGAAGCGAACTCCGCCACGAGCGCGCTGCCTTCTTGGTCAGCTGCGCTCGCGGCATTACCCCCCCCCCCCCCCCCTTTAAAAAGTGCATCGCCCCGATGCATCACAAAACAAAACAAAGCAAATAAAAAGGACGGTAAACTAAAGAGTCATTTGGAAGACATAAGGTCCACAGTCCTATCGAGCGTTATACGGCTTCAGGCGCACGACGTGGACGACTTCAGGCCGTGGTGGGCGGCTTGATGACGTTCTTGTTCCGTCGGGCATCAACTCGTAGTTCAGGTCTCCAAGTCGACGAAGTACCTTGTAGGGTCCAATGTCCCGTTTTAGGAGTTTCTCGCTGAGACCACGGCGGCGAATCGGTGTCCAGACCCATACCCTGTCTCCGGGCTGGAAGTGGACATCCCGACGACGAAGGTTGTACCGGGTAGCGTCGACACGTTGTTGATCTTGAATTCGGAGTCGGACGAGTTGGCGAACTTCTTCGGCTCGTTGAGCAACCACCTGGGCGTCGGGGCTCCCATCGCCGGCTGGTTCATAGGGTAGCATCGCGTCGAGCATGGTCGTTACTTTCCTGCCATGCACCAGCTCGAACGGGGTTACTCCCGTGGTCTCTTGCACCGCCGTGTTGTAGGCAAATGTTACGTAAGGCAACACCTCGTCCCATGTCTTGTGCTCCACGTCGACGTACATAGAGATCATGTCGGCGATGGTTTTGTTCAGTCTTTCTGTCAGCCCGTTGGTCTGCGGGTGGTACGCCGTGGTGCGCCGATAACTGGTGTGGCTGAGACGAAGGATTTCTTGCGTCAGCTGGGCCATGAGCGATGATCCACGGTCTGAGATCAGAACTTCGGGAGCGCCGTGCCGGAGGACGACGGACTCAATAAAAAACTTGGCAACTTCCACGGCTGTCCCTGATGGAAGGGCTTTCGTTTCGGCGTAACGCGTGAGATAATATGTGCCGACGATTATCCATCTGTTTCCTTGCGTTGATGGTGGGAAAGGACCAAGTAGATCCATTCCGATCTGCTGGAACGGCGCGGTCGGGAGAGCAATAGGCTGCAGGAGACCTGCCGATTTCGTCGGCGGTTTCTTGCGTCGCTGGCACTCGTGCCACGATCGTGTGTAGACGGGGACGGTCTTTGGCAGCTTGGGCCAGTAATACCTTTCATGAATTCGGGCCAGAGTACGGCTGTAACCAAGGTGTCCGGACGTCGGGTCGTCGTGGCAGGCTTGAAAGATCTCCGCTCTAAGGTCGGTAAGGATTACCAGCAGCAATGGCGAGCTGCTGTCTCCGAAGTTCTCCTTCTAAAGTACACCATGTTGGAGGACGAAGGTCGGCAGGGCTCTTGAGAAGACACGGGGGATAGTACCCCCTCGTCCTTCGAGGTGCTCGATTAGCACGCTCAACTCAGGATCGTCTCTTTGACGTCGTGCCATGTCGTCGGTGCTCACTGCGCCAAAAAAGTACTCGTCGTCATCGTCGTTGTTGCTACCGGGAGATGTCTCGACAGGGGCTCTGGACAGGCAGTCGGCGTCGCTGTGCTTGCGGCCTGACTTGTAGACCACAGTCATGTCGAACTCCTGCAGTCGGAGGCTCCATCGAGCGAGGCGTTCTGAAGGGTCCCTTAGGTTCGCAAGCCAGCAGAGTGAGTGGTGGTCCGTGACAACACGGAACGGGCGCCCGTACAGGTACGGGCGAAGCTTCGTGATGGCCCAGACGACCGCAAGACATTCCTTTTCAGTCGTGGAGTAATTTATCTCCGCTTTGGACAGTGTCCGACTTGCGTAGGCGGTGACTCGCTCGGTGCCTCCTTGCACTTGAACCAGTACCGCGCCAAGTCCGGCGTTGCTTGCGTCCGTATGAATCTCGGTTTCCGCATCTTGATCGAAGTGTCCAAGAACTGGAGGGGTCTTGAGTTGTCGCTTCAGCTGGTCCAATACCTGCCGTTGCTCCTCGGCCTATTTGAACTTCTGGGCGTCCTTTATGAGGTTTGTGAGTGGTACGGAAATCCTTGCAAAATTGCGAACGAAGCGCCGATAGTACGCACATAGTCCAAGGAATCTTCGTACGGCTTTCTTGTCTGTCGGCGCTGGAAATGCCGCGACGGGGCGAGTCTTCTCAGGGTCTGGGCGAACACCATCGTTGCTAACCACATGGCCCAGGAACTTCAGTTCGTCATAGGCGAACCGACACTTCGATGGCTTGAGAGTGAGGCCGGCGGTTTGTATTGCTGGGAGAACAGCTCGGAGTCGTCGCAAGTGCTCGTCGAAGTCGCTTGGAAACACTACGACGTCGTCAAAGTAGACGAGACAGCTCTGCCATTTCAGCCCAGCTAGTACGGTGTCCATGACACGCTGGAAAGTTGCTGGTGCCGTGTATAGCCCAAAGGGCATCACCTTGAACTCGTACAGTCCATCTGGCGTGACGAAAGCTGTCTTCTCTCGGTCCCGTTCGTCGTCTTCGATCTGCCAGTAGCCGCTCTTCAGGTCCATTGATGAAAAATATCGAGAATGGCGCAGCCGGTCTAGCGTGTCGTCGATGCGGGGGAGTGGATAGACGTCTTTCTTCGTCAAAGCGTTCAGCTGCCGGTAGTTCACGCAGAACCTAAGCGTCCCGTCCTTCTTCTTAACCAGTACGACTGGAGAGGCCCACGGACTGTTTGAAGGTGTGATTATATCGTCGTTCAGCATCTCTTGAACTTGCTCCTGGATTACCTCTCTTTCTTTTAGGGAGACTCTGTACGGCGATCGATGAACAGGGCGCGCGTCGTCCTCGGTAACGATCCGGTGCTTCGCAACGGCGGTTTGGCGCACCTTCGACGACGTCGCAAAGCAGTCGCGGTATTTGGCGAGAAGGTTAAACAGCTGTCGTCATTTCGAGCCCGGAAGCTTAGGGTCAATGTCGAGCTGCGCTGGCGGCGTACTGTCTTGCTGAGGTGGCGAGGATTCGTCAGTAATAGCCGTGATTTCGGCGGAGTTTCGGAGTTCCTCGACCTGGCCCGCGGCTGCACCTTTTGTGAGATGTTGCGTTTCATTTCGGAAGTTCGTCACGAGGACCAATGTGCGGCCATCTTGAAGTTCAGCTACTCCTCTAGCTACGCCTATTCCTCTTCCAAGAAGGAACTGGAGGCTTCCTTCGAGCAGAACTTCGCCGCAGAACGTTTCGGTGATCCCGACGGGTACGAAAACACTCGACCACGTGGCTTGCGAGGACTCAGACCGCAGATGACGCCGCTTTGGGTTCCTCCGGTGGTGGAACAGATTTTCGTAGCGTCAACCGGTTTGCTCCGAGGTCGATGACGGCGGCATACTCGCAGAGGAAGTCCATTCCGAGGATAACGTCCCTTGCACAGTCTTGTAGGACGACGAACTTCACAGGGCAGGTTTCACCGTGAATCTCAACGTGAGCTGTGCACCTGCCGACAGGTGTGATAACATGTCCGCCGGCAGTCCGTATCTGCGGTCCATCCCACGACGTCGTAACTTTCTGAAGGCGACGAGAGAGTCTCCCACTCAAAACGGAGTAGTCTGCTCCGGTGTCGACGAGTGCCGTTGCGTCGTGGCCATCGATGATAACGTTGAGGTTATTCGACACTGTTGCAGACACGTCGTTTCGGGACCTGGCGGTGTTAGAGTGGGAGAGCTCCAACGACCTTGGAGGATCTTGGCATAGTTCGTCTTCGGCAACACCACCTCCCGGCATTGCCGTGCCTAGTGTCCCCGGTAAGGAGCAAGGGGCGACAGGGTTTCACGTCGGGGTCGGTGCATCGGCGAAGCTGGACGTCGTGGTGATGGCGAACGGTATCCTTGAGAGGGAGCGGGCGCTAGAGAGGGTGCACATTGCAGGTATTCTTCGATGTCTCGCGGTCGTTCTCCGCTCCTTGGGCGTGGGGCGTCCGGCGCGAACCCGCGAAGCCCGATCTGCCGGTAGGGGCATCGCCGGTACACATGGTCAGCTTCACCGCAGTGGTAGCACAGCGGTCGCCTGTCGACCGTCCGCCACACGTCGGTCTTCCTTGCCACAGCTTGTTCAGGGCGGACGTTCGCCCGATCTTCCTGGTGTTGGGGATACTGCGGCGGGGGGGGGGGTGCCGTGTACGGACGCGAGGCTGGTGGTACTCGTCGGACCGTTTCGGCGTAGCTTGGGACTGGCTCCTTTTGTGCTGCTGCGGTGACGTCAACTTCGGGATGGAAGGCTCGGTGAACTTCCTCTCGGACGACCTCGGCGAGTGAGAGGGAGGCTGGGCAATCTGCAGCAGGTAGGATCTTGCGGAGTTCTTCCCGGACGATATCCCGGACGATCTCCCGAAGGCTGTCGACACCGGTGGTGCTCAAGTCCAGACGGGTAGCTGCGACGGTTGGAGCAGTTGGCGCGCCGGCGAGTTGGGGGTAGTGGCTTGCTCGGGACGCCAGTGCACGCTCGATGTTAGTGCCTTCAGCCACAAAACCGTCGACGGTTGTCGGAGGATTGCGGACAAGGCCCCCGAAAATTGCAGCCTTCACGCCACGCATGAGGACGCGAAGCTTCTTCTCCTCGGCTGCCTCCGGATCGGCTCGGGCACATAGGCGCATGACATCTTCAACGAAGCTGGTCACGCTTTCGTTGCCGGCCTGCACCCTTGTTTGGAGAAGGTCCTCCGCTCGCTGCCGACGGTGGTGGTTGAGGAATGTTCGCTTCAACTCGGCTGCGCAGGGCTCCCACGTAGTGAAGGACGCTTCGTGGTTTTCAAACCAATGCCTCGCAGTTTCTTCGAGCGCGAAGTAGAGATTGTGAAGGCATTGGTCAGTCATCCATCTGTTGTGGCGGGCTACACATTCATAGTGTTGCAGCCAGTCTTCAATATCCTCGTGGACGTCTCCGTGGAAAGGCGTCGGAGTTCTGGGTGCGACGGGCAGGTATACGACGGCAGGAGTGGCCGGGGTCTGCGCCTGGGGTGCAATGTTGCGCTTTTTGGACTCCCAGGAGACTTGGAAGAGGGAAGTGACGTCAACGACTAGAGAAACGCAGATTGGATGTTGACAGAAGAAAACAAAATCAACATCCAATCTGCATTTGCTTCGTTGTTGACGTCACTTCCTTCTCCCGAGTCTCCTGGGAGTCCAAAAAGCGCAACATAGCCCCCCAGGTTTGCCATCGTCGTCTTCTTTGGCTTGGGCCTGTCCGGCAGCAAACCCAATTCAGGAGACTGGCCTCTAATACGACGGCTTCTCCGGGCTTTGGTGTCTACGGCGAAAGGTAGCCTTCCAGGGCTGAGCTCGCCGCTTGGCCGGGATGTCTTTGGAGGGGTACGCTCCACGGGCATAGAATGCGTTACCCCGCACCTCCACCAAAATGTCACGAATGACAAGTGATGAGGCGATAATAACTGAAGAAACTAAACGTTTAATGAGGCAAACTTGTGCCCAAAAAATAAAAAGGGAACAGAAGAAAGCGGAGCGTCGCGGGCGTCGAAGTCGGTGTGACAGCAGAGTCGAACGCTGGGGCGAAACTGACTACGGCTTGCCACGCGGAGCCCGATATGTACACTCGTGGGTTTTTGGAAGAATCGGCGTAGAAGGTTCTGCGTGTAGAACATTCTGACCTCGAACAAGCAACACGGTTCTCGAATTTACCAGACCTCGAACAAGCTGCACGGTTCTCGAATTCACCAGAACATTTACGTCAGAGTCCACAAAAATACGTCCCCGCGGCCAGGAATCTAACCCTGGCTTTCTGCGTGGAAGGCACGCGCGATAACCGTTACGCCACGAGCGCGCTGCCTGCTTGGTCAGTTGCGCTCGCGGCAATATGTACACACAGCTCTTAGTACGCTCTTAGGGGGGGGGGGGGGGGGGGGCTTATGTAAGAATGCTTCTGCCTATTAAAATTTCAGCTGTGTTTGGAGTTTTCTGTTGTCCATCCCATTTTCCCCCGCTCCTGGGTTACCGTGCAAGGTATAATTAGTTTCGTTTTTATGTCAATTTTGAAAGCACCCTTTTTCTTTTGAAATGGTTGAGCCTATTGGCACCTGGCCTTCTTTATACCTACAATGCTTGGTTCATTTTCTGTGCTCCCCATGCTTTGGCGCCGTTGCGTCTGCTTCACATATTCACCGCCAGGGACGCCACCTCCCTATACAATGATGACGATGATTGTCCGCTGTGCACTGCTACTACCTCAACGTGCGTAATTATAATATTTTCGTAACTTATATTTCATAGCGGGTGGGCAGCAACATATGTAGTTTTCAAAAGTGAAAAATTGAAGTCAGTGGTAGTTATGACCCCTGTAACGTATCTTATCGGCATGATAAGCGGGACGGGGAGCATGCCCAGTTTTCGGTGCGAACTCGATAAAATGCCACTGCACCGGCCGTGGGAGCGCTTTTTACTTGAGATGGGACTGAAATAAAGTCGCCTGCCACAACGAAGGTGTCATCACTCCGGCCATCCCGGCCGAAACGTTACAGCTGGTGGCAGCGGTGGGATGAGCGGCGGCGGGGGGGCCTGCGGCTTCGGTCGGTGAGTGCTGGTCGTTTTTCCGAGTTTTCGAGTGTAACTTTGTAAGGTTTTCACCGGATTCCGGAAAAGCAAAATACCGCACTGCTTCATTTTTGTTTGTTTCTGGAGCAAAGGTGCCATGGACTTCGATAAGATTACGAAGCCTCGATTATTAAACCTAGCGGAAGAGCTGGGTGTAACGGTAATGAAGTCCATGAGAAAAGCGGAAGTAATCAAAGCTATTAAGGCTTGCGGGGCCGACCTCGACGAAATGAAAGATTGTTGGGACGAGGTCGAGAGGAAGCAAAGACGTGAGGAAGCGGAACTCCGGATGATGGAGGCAAAATTGCAAAAGCCGTCTGATGAGGCCAGAAAAGTGAAAATCAAAGCTTTCTTGCAGCCTTTTCGTGTCGGTGGTGACCTGGGTTTATTCCTCATTAATTTTGAACGCACTTGTACCAAGCTGGGGTTGGCGGATTCGGACTGGGCACAGCGACTTCTCAGTATTTTGCCTGGAGAGGCGGCAGACGTTGTGGCCCGACTCGATTCAGAGAGTGCGCAGGATTACTTCAAAGTGAAAGAAAGCCGTCTCAAAAAGTTCAGGCTTTCCCCGGAGGCGTTCCGAGTAAAGTTCCGAGAAGCTACCAAGCGTCCCGAGGAAGGTTACAGTGAATTTGCGTACCGTGTGCAGGGTTTCCTTGAGAACTGGCTTCGGGGGGTTAACGCGTACGAGGACCGCGAAAAGATTCTGGAGCATATCGGTCTCGAGCAGTTTTTTAGTTCCATTCGGAGTGGAATGAAATTGCGGATTCAGGACAGACCAGACGTTGTCTCCGTACAAAGGGCCGCTGATTTAGCTGACGAATACTACTCCAGGCACGAAAATGCAGCTGCAGAAAGCAAGTCATTTAGCCGAAATCAAAATTGTTCCGCTTATCGCTCGGTCGAGCACAACAAAGCTACAAAGCCCGACGTAGGCGGAAAGGCAGCGCAAGACGAGATCGAAAAGAAAAGCCCAGATAAGAAATCAACCAAGGCCTTCGAAGCACGGAAGCCCATTGTGTGTTACCGATGCAATCAGCCTGGACATCTTGCTGTGGGATGCCGTGTTCCGAAGGTTTCAAAAATGAATTTGGCACTGGCAGCAGAAGACGAGCTTCTAAAACCCTATCTGTATGACTTGATGGTGAACGGACAGTCCTGTAAAGTTTTGCGGGACACGGGTGCCACTCACGATCTAGTCCATTCCTCACTAGTCGAGCCAAGTGACTTAACGGGCGAATGCGTTTGGATTCGCCAGGCACTTGAGAGTAAGGCTACCAGTCTTCCAGTTGCTAAAGTCAAGGTGAAGGGTCCGTTTGGGGAAATAGAAACGACCACCGCAGTTTCTGATGGCGTACTTTCTACGTGCCCTTACATTCTTTCTAACAAAACGGCAAAGAGTTCGAGTGACTCTGGAAAAGAGTTAGCTATGAATCCGGTACTTGTAGTGACCCGCTCAATGACGAGGGATAACACGTCAGCCGTTCCAGAGCCTGAAAACCCTCCAGTACTGGCCGAAGTCGAAAGCGAACCTGCGATCGCCGAACCTAGCCTTGTTTCCCCAGCAAGCGTTGATTTCGAAGAGCTGTCAAAGGTGGACACATTAA
>JABSTQ010007129.1:0-57639 GCA_013358835.2 Ixodes persulcatus | reverse complement strand
ACAGTTCACTACAAGCAGTATGTGCCTTTAAGGAAAAACCTTTCAGAAACAACACTTCGTTTACCATTACATTTTTCTTTATCACGACCTCGCTTTTTATCGCTAGTTACCAGTGGCTATCATGGAAAATAGATGACGTCAGAGTGTTTTCAAGCTGTCACGTACACGCAGTTTCGGAGTCCGGACATCACCTATTTTTACACGGCATTTTTTTCCATCATCCCACGCGTACGTGTCATCATTGACTCGCAGCTTATCATGAACAAGTTTTATTTTAGCACCCTGTTCTTTTTCTGCCATTGCACTGTTCCAGAGCAGTTTCCGTTTGCGCAACGTCACCTGTGAGTAGTCATTTGACACTGATATCTTTGTGCCCTTGAGTTTCATACAATTTCTAAACCCAGGTCTTAGAAGTATCGAAACGTGAATGAAAAAACTTCTCATGGAAATGCCGACGTTTTCTGGAACGAATAAGTGCACTTACACGATTCCTTTGACTTTTGTATTGCAATCTAAGCTCTTTCTTCTCTGGAAAACGACAACATCGTGCCCACAAGATATCTTTCTCTTTGATGGCAGAAAGGACGTATGCCGTCAACCATGGCTTATTCAACGTGCGTTTCTTTACTGTAATGGTTTTTGAGCTCCTGGCCTTGAAACATGAGAAAAGTTCAACTAACTTTAAGTAGGCCTCTTGATAGCTACAATTTTCAATTACATTATTCCAATTGCACGTGGAAATTAATCTATCGAAGTGGCGTGTATCTGTAATTTCGACTTGTTTTTGGTGTTCTATTGCATCTGAAATGATATCGAAGTTAATTCGACTTGACACAAAATAATGGTCCGAAAATTTTTGTTTAATGACCGCCGATCATATAGGAATCCCCGAGTTTCTGATGTTTATATGGTCAATACAAGATGTAACCAACGTGCCAGACAAGTATTCTTCCCTAGTAGGTGTTTGGATTACGCTTTCAATGCCATAATTCGCGAGTATATTTAAGTAATCACAGACAATTGTTTTTGAAGACTTTAAAAGGTCAATGTTGAGGTCACCTACCGTACATAGTTTATCAAGACACGTTGTATTCTCTAAACTTACGTTCAACTCATTCAAGAAATTACGCTCATTTTCCGATGGTGGCCTATAAAAAGCCAAAAACGATATCGCAAAATTATTTTTACTGAGTTTTAGCGCGATACATTCTGCATGTGTAAAAGATGTCTGCAAGTTAACGGCTGTCCAAGCTTTTTTAACATAAACGGCAATTTCTCCTCCTCTAGTAGCGTTACGTGTAAAGAAATAACTTCAAAACCCGGTAAAGAAAATTGGCCTTGTGATGCGCCCACGTCTCGGACATTAATTTCTGTTAGGACAAAAACGTCGACACTGGCCTCAAGAAGCCCAAAAATGAGCTGAAATTCATCTCAGTATTTTCTAATGCTTCTGATATTCAAATGGAGAACCGTAAGTGCGGTATAACTAGGCGGGAAGGCGTCCAGAAAGGAAGAAAAATCGGTACTTAAAAAAGCGTTCTCCATTTTTAAATTATTCTTTCTAAATCCCGAGCACTAGCGATGCGCACTGGTGGAGAGGTCTCGTCTTTCTTTGCAAAGATTGTGGCGTTTTTAACCCAGACAAATTTATATGGTTTTTCCCTGCCCATAGTTCGCGCCTGCCAAAAAAGATCCTTATTCGTCCTTGTCAGGTTTTCATTGAAGTATATTCTTTACTGATTTCCTGACCGAGGAAGCGTGGCCAACTTTTTTCGAGGGGGCAATGCCCCTCCTGCTCTCCTACCCTGTCGCATTTAGGGGAAAATTTTCCGCTAGATTTAGCGGGAAAAATTTCCCGCTAGATTTAGCGGGGAAATTTTCAGCTAGATTTAGCGGGGAAAATTTTTCGCTAGATTTAGCGGGAAAAATGTTCCGCTAAATTTAGCGGGGAAATTTACCCATCATGCACCGCGCGGTTACGCTGACGGCGACGCCGTTCAAGCCGGAAACGGGCGAATAAGAGCTGCGCTCTAAAAAAAATGAAAGCCGTTTACAACTCCCTGTAACGCCGAATTAGAGCGCAGCTCTTGAGGAGGAGGAGAGAAGGTACCTAGAGGGGGCAATGCCCCTCCTGCTCTCCTGCCCTGTCGCATTTAGGGGAAACTTTTCCGCTAGATTTAGCGGGAAACATTTTCCGCTAAATTTAGCGGGGAAATTTACCCATCATGCACCGCGCGGTTACGCTGACGGCGACAACGCTCAAGCCAGAAACAATCGAATAAGAGCTGCGCTCTAAAAAAAATGAAACCCGTTTACAACTCCCTGTAACGCCGAATTAGAGCGCAGCTCTTGAGGAGGAGGAGGGGAAGGTACCTAGAGGGGGCAATGCCCCTCCTGCTCTCCTGCCCTGTCGCATTTAGGGGAAACTTTTCCGCTAGATTTAGCAGGAAGCATTTTCCGCTAGATTTAGCGGGGAAATTTTCCGCTAGATTTAGCGGGGAAAATTTTCCGCTAGATTTAGCGGGAAAAATGTTCCGCTAAATTTAGCGGGGAAATTTACCCATCATGCACCGCGCGGTTACGCTGACGGCGACGCCGCTCAAGCCGGAAACGGGCGAATAAGAGCTGCGCTCTAAAAAAAAATGAAAGCCGTTTACAACTCCCTGTAACGCCGAATTAGAGTGCAGCTCTTGAGGAGGAGGAGGGGAAGGTACCTAGAGGGGGCAATGCCCCTCCTGCTCTCCTGCCCTGTCGCATTTAGGGGAAACTTTTCCGCTAGATTTAGCGGGAAAAATTTTCCGCTAAATTTAGCGGGGAAATTTACCCATCATGCA
Organism: Ixodes persulcatus; assembly: GCA_013358835.2. NCBI lineage: Eukaryota > Metazoa > Arthropoda > Arachnida > Ixodida > Ixodidae > Ixodes > Ixodes persulcatus. The sequence continues at coordinate 54,805 of JABSTQ010007129.1, read as the reverse complement.
CCGCGCAGTTACGCTGACGGCGACGCCGCTCAAGCCGGAAACGGGCGAATAAGAGCTGCGCTCTAAAAAAAATGAAAGCCGTTTACAACTCCCTGTAACGCCGAATTAGAGCGCAGCTCTTGAGGAGGAGGAGGGGAAGGTACCTAGAGGGGGCAATGCCCCTCCTGCTCTCCTGCCCTGTCGCATTTAGGGGAAACTTTTCCGCTAGATTTAGCGGGAAAAATTTTCCGCTAGATTTAGCGGGAAAATTTTCCGCTAGATTTAGCGGGGAAAATGTTCCGCTAGATTTAGCGGGAAAAATGTTCCGCTAAATTTAGCGGGGAAATTTACCCATCATGCACCGCGCGGTTACGCTGACGGCGACGCCGCTCAAGCCGGAAACGGGCGAATAAGAGCTGCGCTCTAAAAAAAATGAAAGCCGTTTACAACTCCCTGTAACGCCGAATTAGAGCGCAGCTCTTGAGGAGGAGGAGGGGAAGGTACCTAGAGGGGGCAATGCCCCTCCTGCTCTCCTGCCCTGTCGCATTTAGGGGAAACTTTTCCGCTAGATTTAGCGGGAAAAATTTTCCGCTAGATTTAGCGGGGAAATTTTCCGCTAGATTTAGCGGGGAAAATTTTCGGCTAGATTTAGCGGGGAAAATTTTCCGCTAGATTTAGCGGGAAAAATGTTCCGCTAAATTTAGCGGGGAAATTTACCCATCATGCACCGCGCGGTTACGCTGACGCCGACGCCGCTCAAGCCGGAAACGGGCGAATAAGAGCTGCGCTCTAAAAAAAATGAAAGCCGTTTACAACTCCCTGTAACGCCAAATTAGAGCGCAGCTCTTGAGGAGGAGGAGGGGAAGGTACCTAGAGGGGGCAATGCCCCTCCTGCTCTCCTGCCCTGTCGCATTTAGGGGAAAATTTTCCGCTAGATTTAGCGGGATTTAGCGGGGAAATTTTCCGCTAGATTTAGCGGGGAAAATTTTTCGCTAGATTTAGCGGGAAAAATGTTCCGCTAAATTTAGCGGGGAAATTTACCCATCATGCACCGCGCGGTTACGCTGACGGTGACGCCGCTCAAGCCGGAAATGGGCGAATAAGAGCTGCGCTCTAAAAAAAATGAAAGCCGTTTACAACTCCCTGTAACGCCGAATTAGAGCGCAGCTCTTGAGGAGGAGGAGGGGAAGGTACCTAGAGGGGGCAATGCCCCTCCTGCTCTCCTGCCCTGTCGCATTTAGGGGAAACTTTTCCGCTAGATTTAGCGGGAAAAATTTTCCGCTAAATTTAGCGGGGAAATTTACCCATCATGCACCGCGCGGTTACGCTGACGGCGACGCCGCTCAAGCCGGAAACGGGCGAATAAGAGCTGCGCTCTAAAAAAAATGAAAGCCGTTTACAACTCCCTTTAACGCCGAATTAGAGCGCAGCTCTTGAGGAGGAGGAGGGGAAGGTACCTAGAGGGGGCAATGCCCCTCCTGCTCTCCTGCAATGTCGCATTTAGGGGAAACTTTTCCGCTAGATTTAGCGGGAAAACTTTTCCGCTAGATTTAGCGGGGAACTTTTCCGCTAGATTTAGCGGGGAAAATTTTCAGCTAGATTTAGCGGGAAAAATGTTCCGCTAAGTTTAGAAGGGAAATTTACCCATCATGCACCGCGCGGTTACGCTGACGGCGACGCCGCTCAAGCCGGAAACGGGCGAATAAGAGCTGCGCTCTAAAAAAAATGAAAGCCGTTTACAACTCCCTGTAACGCCGAATTAGAGCGCAGCTCTTGAGGAGGAGGGGGGGAAGGTACCTAGAGGGGGCAATGCCCCTCCTGCTCTCCTGCCCTGTCGCATTTAGGTTAAAATTTTCCGCTAGATTTAGCGGGAAAAATTTCCCGCTAGATTTAGCGGGGAAAATTTTCCGCTAGATTTAGCGGGAAAAATGTTCCGCTAAGTTTAGAAGGGAAATTTACCCATCATGCACCGCGCGGTTACGCTGACGGCGACGCCGCTCAAGCCGGAAACGGGCGAATACGAGCTGCGCTCTAAAAAAAATGAAAGCCGTTTACAACTCCCTGTAACGCCGAATTAGAGCGCAGCTCTTGAGGAGGAGGGGGGGAAGGTACCTAGAGGGGGCAATGCCCCTCCTGCTCTCCTGCCCTGTCGCATTTAGGTTAAAATTTTCCGCTAGATTTAGCGGGAAAAATTTCTCGCTAGATTTTGCGGGTAAAATTTTCCGCTAGATTTAGCGGGTAAACTTTTCCGCTAGATTTAGCGGGGAAAATTTTCCGCTAGATTTAGCGGGGAAAATTTTCCGCTAGATTTTGCGGGTAAAATTTTCCGCTAAATTTAGCGGGAAAAATTTTCCGCTAGTTGTAGCGGCGAAGTTTTCCGCTAAATTTAGCGGGGAAAATTTTTCGCTAAATTTAGCGGGGAAATTTACCTATGATGCACCGCGCGGTTACGCCGACGCCGACGCCGACGGCGACGGCGACGGCGACGGTGACGCCAACGCCGCTCAAGCCGGAAACGGGCGCCTAAGAGCTGCACTCTAAAAGCTCTATTATTGAAAGCGTGCGACAAGACAGCGGCGTCACGGTGTCGCTTCTAGCAAAAGCATTCCGCATAAACATCGCATATAGCAGCCTACCTCAGTTTCTAACCAAAGTCAGGTTCCTTTAGCACAGCGCTATACAAAAGGTGATTTTGGTTACATTTCGCGCGAAATGTGTTTTACACAAAACACATGAATTGGACAACACATCCCCTCCCGGAGCTGATGAAAACAGCCTCGGTCGTCGCAATCCCACTACGCCTATTCGATCCGTGCGAACGAGCAAAGAGCAATCTGATAAAAAGAGGAGCAAAAAATGCTTATCATGTAAATTTTACCACTTAGTAGCGCTGGTGAATTTCCTCATTAAGTGATTTCCGAACCGTCGAACAAACAAATGCTTTGTAGCTGTATATTCCAGCGCACAGGAACGACACACATGGCGCGTGTATTGCCGTTGTTGACGCTTACAGTTGCGGGGGACGTGATTGAATTCGAGCTCTGAACAACTCATGCGGATACAGAGCGATGTTGGACATGGATACTTCTTCGAATGTCGAGGTGCCAAACCTTCATTCCGGATCGAGATCGACAAATGCGACCGCGGGACGGCGAGACGGCGAGATGAAGCAAAAAGACGTTGCGGGAACATCAGAAGAGGTCTGAGCAGGCAGCGTGTCACTAAGCGACATAACGCGGACAAGGTCGTTGGTGTAGCTATAATGTCCCTGACTGGTACGTTGACTGAGCCACAAAAAGTGGACTCGTGCTTGCGGCGAGACTCGTGCTCGTCCGTGCTTTTCGCAGGAATTTTTACGATCAGCTACCAGAATCGAGACCTCACAGGATAACATACCTTTTTTTTCCTTTTCCGGGACCGCTTTCGATGCAAGGGAGGAATCAATCAATCAATCGAGTTTATTGTCATGAGTTGCATCACACAAATTATTGAGAACCATCTGGGCCCATAGCCTTTTGGCTCGTTTGGGCCCACAATAATAACAACATATTAGGAAGGCAGCACTCTTAAGGAATATTACAGGAAGTACAATAAAAGAAAAAAGAAAAGAGAAAAAAAAGAAAGACAAGAGAAAAGTAAGAAACGTACAACATGACTTGGTAAACTACAATAAGTAATTTATACGTTGTATAATAACGATGCGCATAAGAAGCACGAGTGTATTCAAAATTTAAAAAAAAAAATTATTATGAATTCAGTAACAGAATGGAACGCTAAAGAGAGCCGCCGGAGACGGAGTCCAAGCACCGTAGTGTAGGTGCCAAGGCGGATTGGCACGCCCCCTTTTGGTGTTGCAAGCTCCTACTATCTATACGGGGTGTTTCTTCTAACACAAACGTATTGAGCAAACAAAGCACAATAAATATATTTGAAAATTGAAACGGCGCAGAGTCGGAGGAACCAGATGAAGAAAGACGAACACAGCGCTGTATGTGTGTCTTTCTTCATCTGGTCCATTGTCTTTTGCGCTGTTTTAATTCTCAAATATGTCATACTATCTCGCCCATACTTCAACTTTAACAATAAACATAAACGTAGACGCTGTAGCAGTGCAAAGAGAATAAAAAATAAAAAACGAGTGACCTAATAATAAAAAAAAACTTTATACTTTACGTTTTACCAGTATATTCAGCTGTTATATTTCAACTGGAGTTCAGTAGCCTGTCGGTTATATAGGCAAGATAAGTTGTTACATTTTAGAAAAAAACCTATTCTTCGAGTAGTCATGTGTCGAATTTCAGTCATTTGCTGCGTGATACGTAACGCGAACAATTATAAGATATAAAATTTAATAACTCACAAAAAGGACTAGTGAAAATATAGTTATCGAGTTTCAGTTAAGTACAAGTCCCTGTTTGTTTCTTATACTCGTGCACTGACGACCGCCGTGGTCGATAGTGTTACTCTTCGGGAATAATTTTGTTATTTTCATTGTCCTTCCGGATTTAAGTATTTGCCTTCTTAAATGAAAAATTGTATTCTTTGTTTTACTTACGATTCACTGATTGTGCACAGTATACTAAACTGTTAAATATAACGCGGGAGCGGTGGCCGGAGAGACTGCATGCGTCATCAACCGGTTCACCCTGGCAGCTTATGCCGATGTTTTTTTCTGGAATTACATTCCCAGCTCCGAAACAATCACCGATGCGTGACTGGGCAAAAAAAAAATGTCGCTCTTTGATTTTGTTATTTGTTGTTTAAAGAAGGTGGCCTTTATCAGAGAAACTGCAAGATAACCGAGATATCGTAGCCCCGCATGGTAAATGCGTTGGTGTGACTAGACGAGTGGCAGAAACAATACAACAAAACAAACAAGTAAAAATTTAAAGCGTGGGTGATAAAGAAAGAAACGATATTATTATCTTGCGATAATAATATCGGGGAGTGGTGACAATCGCAAGAAGAGCCGCCTTATTCTCTGCCGCATTATTGATTTAATCCCCAAAGAGCTCTGATATCACTTTCGGCCACCGCTCCCGCGTTATATTAAACAGTTGAGCACACTGTACGTACATTGTACTGCGTATGTTGCCATGCTAACCAGACTTCTGATAAAATGCTTTGCCGTGGGATAGGAACGGATGTAAGTACAGACGTCAATACTTGTGGGAGTAGACGCTTGGGTTGTAAAAAGAATCCCATAATTTAAGACGAGCTCTAATAATACAAAATATATGTTGGATTTCTTTATATCCGTTATGGCAGAGCTCGGGCTCGAGTGGAACTTGTTAATAATAAAAAAAAGTAAATAACTCAGAATTATTGTTATTAAAATGACAAAAGATACTATTTCCATAGGAAACAACAGTCACAATCAATTAAATTATCAATACTCAGATTTAAAAAAAAAAATTGCTGTGGCTTAGCTCGGCTATGCCAGAATATACGTAGCGTGAGCTTATGCGCACAAAATGAGAGGCGCTATCAAGCGGCTTCGGTGCAGCGTCAGACTTGGCTACTGCGCAACGGAGGCGCACAGCTGGGCAAGCGGTGGCGCTAGTGCGTCTGCCGCGGCTATGACGTCACTCTTCTGGAATGCGCAGACCGGCGAGGCGCGCGCGGCGGCGGCTCCGGTGCGCCAGCTGTGCGCCGTGTGACGTCACTGCTCCTCGCGCATGCGCAGCACGGCTCTCTGGGAGCCACGCGAAACTGCTCAACCTCGGCCAGTCTCGCTCACGCTACAAAAGAGGTGCTTACTCACTGGTTCCGCACTGTTCTTGCATAAACGCCTGCCAGTCTACTGAGCCGCAAAACATATGGTGTACCAATGTTTAATATCGTTCAATAGTTTCAGCAACGGTTTAGCGAGATGTATAGGTCAACGATAATAATCACTAGAGAAGGGGGAACAAGGGGGACAAAGGACAAACAGAACTCTGCAAGCGCATCTAGGTGAGTGGTGCGTGACTGAAAAAAATTGGCCTGGTCCTGGTATCATCCGGGGACCTGTCCAGTTCCAGCAGAGTACTCTTCCAACTGAGCTAACCAAGAATTAGACGTCGGTAGAGCAAACGGGTTTTAACAGCCGCGACAAGTCAAACACCAAAGGGAATGAACGGTTTTGTCCCCTTCGCTGCACATTTGCATTAGAACTTAGAATGCAGGCCGTTCAGCCTTGTTGGTGTTGGACTGGTGGCGGCTGTTGCAACCCTTTTGCTCTACTGACATATAACTCCTGGTTAGCTCTGCTGATAGAGCGCTCCGCTGTAAATGGACAGGTCCCTGATTCAATACCAGGAACAGGCAGATTTGTTTCACTAGCGCACCAGACACCTAGGTGTGTTTGGAGATTTCTGTTTTTTTGTTTGTCCCCCTTGTTCGCCTTCTCCAGGAATTATTATCGTTATTCTTGTCCAGCTCGACGCACATTTGCATTTATTGTATTAACATTATGTTATTTTTATGTTTCATAATATAACACAGTATAATGTATTGCGGCTGTAATTTAATATCCCAAGCCATTGTCACTGGATAAGTTGAGTCAATTTTTGATGCTACAAGTGCATCGTTTGGCATTGGCATGTTGTGCTTATGATGGAGCATATTAATGGCACCAACTGTGAAGCTAGCAGCTTGTAGCGCAATTCGGAACCGAGTCAAGATATAGAATATTTCGCAACATGACGTTAAATCGTCTTTTTCTAGATCACGCCTGTGAGCTGTACGTGCACAGCAAATATCTGGATGAAAACGAACTTAAGGAATGTTTCGAATACTACAAGCACGCCTGGGTGAAACCGGGCGTCGAAGATTATAAAGTTTATAACAAAGATTGTAAAACACATCAGACACCAAAACCAGCAGCAACTGCGCTGCCACAATAGAACGATTGAAATTAAATTTGTTTCTGACGCAATAAGTAGTAGTGGCTTTAATGATTTGGAGGTACAGGTACTGTAGTTATGTAAATAAATCATTTTTAGTGACTTCAAAATATCACTAAATTGCCTTCCATTCGGAAACACCTACATCCGTTGACCAATCTTTTCCACAACTGCATGTTTCGGTATAAAAAGGCTATCAAATATTGTTTCAGCCACTGATTCTGCCCCCTACGTATAGTTTGGCGTCTCCACGTTCAAGATAATGGGAGCACATCATACTTCCTGTCATAATAACTGCTAGGAGTTACTGTATCTATTCATTCAGTGGCACCAAAAGAATATTTGCAGTGCCTGGCCTGTACACCATGAAGCTACAGAAGCAAATGAAAACAGCGGAGAAATAACACAAGCAGCAAGGCAAGAGGGGCAAAACAAAAACGATGTTTTCCTTAGCTATGAACCAACAGGTCCAAATTGCCATCTTATTACAATAGAAAAACGACAAATATTTCGCAGGAGCCTCCATTGGTGTGTCGATGTACACATAAACAAGGATCACTGTAGAAAATGTCTTAGAAAATTACAAGAAAATCCGAGCTTGGAACGACGCCCATGAAGTTGTAAAGAGGTCCCGTTTATGACAAGGACAGTAGGCTGCTGTCTACAAAGGAAAAAAAACAAACAAACTTAAGGAGTGTTTAACATGCTTCGCCGAAATGACGGCACCTGCCTAGATGGTTGGCCAAAGGAAAACACCGATCTCAGAATAAAAGCGTTCTTGAAAATAAAACGTCTGGACATATCTTGCCCTGTGTCTCTAAAATAATTTATCTCATGTATCTTCAACACAATAGTAATTGAACTTAAGCGTCGACCTAAATTTTATTAAGGCATTGCTTGCACCGGAGCCCAAGCCATGCAACAACGCACGGTTTCTGACCAAGCCTGGAGCCTTAAACAATAGCCGGATTCATCAAATTTGACATAAGTAAACAATATTCCTTTGGGTCAAGCAGCACAGCAGAGGAGTTCGAGCGACTAATAATCTGCATTGGAACTTGAAATTGTGACATTGTTAACCTGCATAGACAGCGCTCATGTACAAAATTCAAACAAAAAAACTTGGAATTATAAAAAAAAAAAATGTTTGGCATTTATACTATAAATTACTTGGCGAAATTAAGCTTCGTGCTTATTTAAAAATAGCACTAGTATGCACATACTACAATGCTGATATAGGTTGGTAACGCTTTCCTTTATTTTGCAAGTACCGAGTAACGTATTTCGTTACTTCTTTTCGGTAGCGCCTACAACACAGATATTCACTCCTCCCGCCGAAAGCGCCGGGTTCAGAACAATTTTTAAAGCTCTATCGTGGCTACTTGGCGCATTAGTCTGAAATATAATTTTGATACTCATGATCCTTTATATCAAATAAAAATCATTTAAGTTTTTTTTGTTTTTTTTTAATACAGAACCGTTTTAGTTTTCCTTAGGATGTTATATATACAATGCAATAAAGTAACTATTTTCTCATCGACTGATGAAAGAGGAGGCCGGAGAAAAGGGGCTAGAAATCTTGACGGGTCGCAGGCATCCAACAATGGCACAAAAACAGCTGCTTGAGATAAAAATAATTCAACAAATCAATAAAAATAAATTAATCATAGAAAAAAATATGTTTGTTGTGACACACTGCGCAATTCTATAATTGTACATTGTACAATAATTTGTAAATGTCAGCAAAAACTGACCTGTTCTCTGGAGGATCAAAAGCAGCGAGAACTTATGTGATACGAGTTATCTTCAATTTTCTGCAATTAGCTGGCCGAGCTTTACGGCAGTAAGTCATACTACACGTCTCACCTCTGTCCTTTGACTTTCCCTTTCGGCTGAATGATAAAAACGACTCCTCCATTAGAAGAATCCTCTGTAACCCGCTCATTACTTTTATTATATTTATTAAATCACAGTACTGCAATCTGAGAAAATTCTTTGTTTCGACTTTTAGCACAATGGATGATAGCAGAGAGAGGTTGATAAGGCTTGACACACTGGTAATATAAACCGTGACCTCGTACCAATGTTACTAAAACACTCAGTTGGGAAACTCGCTGTCGAAACCTGGTCCGCTGGCGTCCACCGAGACCGAGCTAAATGCGACAACAGCGCCACTTTTTGTCATTTGTCTGTACTGTGGTCACCTTGAGCTTTTAAAAAGCCTTTTTTTGCGAAAAAACAAACGGAAAAGACTCTTTTTGTATGAAATTTATTGGAGTTTAGTACAAAATGAAGGGCGCGTGATGTTTTTAGAATCTTTAGTTAGCAAGGTTTTGTGGCACAATTAATATTGTTTTTATACAACCATGCCTCAGCGGTGCTTTCAGGTGGCGCGTCCCGACCTAGGTGCATTTAACTTCGGTAGCAAGACGCGGCGCGTCCGCTGGGGAGATGGGGGTGGCACCCCTGTAACCTCTTCCACTGTATCTGTTTCGGCGCCGAATGGCCGATTAAAGCCAAAATAGAAGTAACGTGCGGTTCCTCGAATGGCTGCTGCGGGAAAAATGGTGGCGTTGAGTTTGTCATTAGCTCGGTGCTGGTGGACAGATCGGAGACACTTTTTGAAGGCAGTCTCTATGGCACTTTCCCAACTGAGTGGTATAGTAACGTTGCCTCGTACTCTCAAAGCGTGATGTCTTTCGTTAAAAAGAGCCACGCCAAAACAAAACAAAAAACGACGAATATAATGTTGTCGTTATTTTAACCGAAGGCTACTTCTTTAATTCTGGTAGAACTATTAAAACTTTAGATCAGTTTGCGCTTGTATTAAGGCTTGGTTGTTTCGCACCGTCCTTGGCGAAGGAGATCCAAGGCTTCTAACCTCGTATACAATTCGAGTCGTCTAAAATGTCTCCTTAGATAACTTTTTTTGCCGCAACGTCTTCACGCCAGAGCGTGCAAACTCCTAATGGTTGTGACCATCAATTTACTCCCTCATGCGTATACATATATTCCACGCAGGGTTCGCACGGGTTCTTGAAAACTTTGAAAACACTTGAATTTGAAAACGGCATTTTCCAGAATTTGAAAGCCCTGGTATTTCTAGCGGTGCTTCAAAATCCTTAAAGGGGCACTCAAGCAGTTTTTGGAAAAGCTACTTTTGGTGCGATGGCGTTAAGGAAGTGTCAGTGAATGAGTATCTTCAGTTTTAGAAGGCAGAACCGCCTATTAATCACGCAGGAATAAAATAAGTGCGGACTCTTTCTGTACTTGCGAGGACCAATGAAATTATCGTATGTTTGAAAATTTTGGCGGCCTTTGTAAAGTTTCGCTAAAGAAACAATTTGCAGTTCACTTAAATATGTTGTGCATGATAATTTCAAAAGACGTAAAATATTTCTAGTTTAGAATACGCGATACTGCAATTATCGTTTCACAAACAAGGGACTACGTTTTCTCCTTGCCTTCCTCCGCGGGGCGTGAATTTCCCGCTGCCCCGGGATGCGCGGAAGCGCACGTATCTGCGCGCGTTGCAGCAGGTTGCAGGCCGGTCGGGCCGGTCGTGTCGGTAGCGGGCCGGCCAGGCCTCGGTTGTGGTCGTCGACGTGGACGGCGTGGTGAAAGCTCATCGTTCCGCGTAAAAGCGCTATCCTTGACTGTGAATTTTTGTCGTGTGTCGCTATGATAACCCAGCACGTACTAAAAGGGAAGATCCACCTACTCGTGCGGCGATGTCGTGGCGGCACTCTCAAGACAGCAGAAACGCCCGTGCCGTCGTGTTTGTTTACTTCGACTACAGTGGTGCTTTCTAAGCATTTGTGTCCTCGAACATCGCCCGGATTCTTATTTGGCGCATTTCATGCGTGTGCTCAAGTTCGAGGTATTACTGGCGCGTACCGTATAAAGGATGCGAATTTTCACGCGTTTTCATCACCGGAGAGAAGTGATTAGTGTTAGCAATCCTGAACGCTCGCAACGTCTACCTGATCACGAAATCATATTTCTACGTTGCTATATCGCTGCTAAGATTACATTGTCTTTTATAATCGTAGAAAGGCGTGTGGCGATATTTGTATTATTGCAATGTCGTGTATTAGAGTCGTGATAGTCCAAGACGGCGTACTGCATCGTTTTATTTTCTTTTTTTCATCCACTGTACCCTGCAAGCCTATCAAGAAAAAATAATAATAAAGCTTTAGGCTATAGACAACTGTCTGTCTATATTCGGTTACGGCATTGAGTAGCAGGGGCCGCTGAAACAGCTGACGGCCGCGTATAGAAGCGGTCGCCGTGCTGACGACCCGCTGCGCTTGTTGTAGTGGTTGCAGGTGTGTGTACGCGCAGCGCAGAGCGGTCGTTCCGGTCGCAACAAACGCAGTCGTAGGTACGCGCTCGTTGCACATGTCTGAACCAGCCTTTCCCCCGTCCTCCCGAGGCGAAAGGCAACGTGGCGACATCGTTTGACATCACGTACCAGAGGTAACGCTGCGATGTCAAACGTTGGTTCGGTTACGACTTGCCCCAGCCGCAAATCGAAGAATGCCCGAAAAGGTCTGCGTTTCGCCGTCCTCGGAACCCGAACATGACTCCGAAGCGCTGCTATCGTCCACATCGCACGTCGAAGTGGCGTCATAGGAAATCATCCCCAGGTCGGCTGTCCGCCGAATAATTTCAACCTCTAACGGCGTCAGGTCCTCGAGCGTAGAGAACTCTGCCATGGTCGAAGCTCGAATGACAGAGGTTCGGCCGATACGGCTACCACGGGATCACTGCGCGTCGGAACGTCGTCCAACGCCATTGGCCGGAGATCCTTTTGATAAGCGTGCGAGGACCAATGAGAGTGGTTTCGTTTTCGGGTGGATCCGAGGTTTGGCGGCCTTCAAATACATTTTATTAAAGAAATAATCACCGTATGACTATATTTTTTGGTTTTTAGGGATACTTAGGGGGTCTAAATTCAGCTGTCATCATCAAAACATAAACTCAAAAAGCCACTTGAGTGCCCCTTTAAGTTTTCCAATAATAGCCAGTTTTGTTTCTTAAATGTTTACAATAATAAAATATAATAGACCGATCTCACCAAGCGTTCGGCGCATGCTTGGCGCCGCCATAACTTTAGTTCACAGGAGGCAAACGGTATTGCACGAGTGGGCTCGTGCTGCCTCGTGCTCCACACGCGCAGAGCTTCAGCGAGGTTGTCGCACGTGCACAAAGACTAAAGTTCCCTCGACGCATTGCGGCAGCGGTGGCGTAGTCAAACTGGCTGGTGAGATCGGTCTATTATTTTACGTGTACGTTTACATAAATTTTAGAATTTCAACGAGGACGTTTTTTTTATATGGCATATTTAGACACAATTAGCTTATACCTGTTAAGCGCCTGGCCACAATGGTAGGCAGTCCCGGTGGTTCCGGATCCGGTCCCACCCGTCCGGCATCATGCGATCTTGCCTCTCGTTCGCCTTGTTCTCTCGCGTAGTTTGCTAGCTACTCCTGGTTTGTTTGTTTCGCGCAGGGCTGGGCAGTATCGCGACACAAATCTATCGCGATAGTCTCTTAGGGACACTTTCGAGTATCTATATTTTTGTACCGAGATACATTTGAAAAATGTATTTTTATCTCAGTAGTGAAACACATTTACAATGTATCACTTGTATCGCGATACTTTGCTAGACCTGGGTCCCTCGTTACATTTGTTGACCCTTTTTAAGAAAATTTAAAGGATTAAAACATCTGTTTGGTGCAATGTTGCTTGGGAATTTATATATGAACCCGTTCTGTAACATGATCCATTTCAGTTACCAACATAATAAGTGTGGTTTACAGTAGGTTGCGTGCAATAATAACAGAATCAGCTCCTCTCACAAAGCCGTCCAGTATATCCAACTTAGCAGAGCGAATTCTGTAAGGGAGTTGAGTGGAGAAAAAGTATGGCCTTCTTGTCCAATCTCCCCACACAATGGGTGACTCAGAAGCATATATAAGACGGCAATTTGAGATGCCTCCTCACGGGAAAACCCTGTTCATTTCTGGCAGACGCCTTTTGACTAGCATGTTACGCAGTCTTTACCGTTATGTAACTATGCGGTTAAACGGGGTGACATGTCTTTTTAGCGGCAATAATGATAAATAAAGAGTTCGTGGTAAGCGGTGAAGCCTAAATTGGCACAAAAAGAGGAGCACAAGCCTAAATTACCTTTCGCATTCGCCACAAACTACGCCTTCCCCGCGTAGCACAGTTCGCGAACAAATGTATCTCTATATGTATCTGTATCTGTATTGCGGTATACTTTTTCGCCGTTTATGCAGATGTATCTCAGGGATATCCCGTTGCATAAAAGACAAATCTATCGCAGTATCTGTATTTGGGCTTTAAAACACCAGTATCTCAATATTTGTATTCTCGAATACTTTTTGACTATCTCTGCCAAGCCCTGGTTTCGCGTCTGTTTTATGCTCCACATGGCGAAAATAGTTTACTTTGTGCGCGCTGCTTGAGAAGTGCATCTTTTAGCGGTCGTGGCTGGGTCACGACGACTGTACAGAAACAGAAAAAGCAGAGGCAACAAATAACATCACCCACATTTTCGCGGTTTTCTTCAAACTGTTCGACTTGACATTGTCAAGTCGAACAGCCTAAGGAAAACGGCGAAAACAAAGATGCAAGAACTTCTGAAGATCAACCAGGAAATTAAGGAATAGGTGCATTAGCTCTACTAAATCCTTTAGTAACACCTCTTTGGCAAACGTGCCCTTTCCTAGGTATCGTACAATAAATAATTTTCGAAGTGCATTTAAAAATGTTATATTAGAAATTTACCAAATATAGTATTTAAAGGGGTTCATAAAAATACCTTTACAAGCCGTTAAAAATCCTTGTGAAGCCTGGAATGTTTTATTTGAACCCTGTGCGAGCTCTGCACGGTATTGTTATGCTGCTTATTAACATGTAAGAGACTTTTGCAAGCAAAACAAATTGTTCTTTTGATGAGTGAGTAACGCAACTTAACGTTTGATTTTACCTAGAAAGTTTTAAGTTTAAATCCTTCTTAGAATTATATCTCATGGTACCATAATGTGATTTAAATATTACTGCGCCCTAAAACAAATTTTCAGCGCACTATTTTGGCTCTTTGGCGTCTGCTTCGGGCTATGCATGAATGCGTAGTGGCACCTCAATCTACTTTGGCGTCTTCTTACGTTGCAGTCTTACTTTATTTTATACCAAAATGAGGAATACAAAGTAGTGCTTAAGTTACGCGATCTTACAACCAAATTTTCAAGATCGCAGGATACAAAATAAAAAAAAAAAAAGATGATCGAGACGAAGGTCCAAGTCCGGAACTTTCTAGGTTGGAGCAAGACTAAAGACGACCAATTTACCTACTGTCCCCGAGCGTAATTCAGTAAAGAAAATTGTACACTTACGTACAACCGCTTTGCTAAGTGACGCCTGGCTACCGACGCTTTTTATTATTTGCTTTCAGCACGGCCTTCCCCAACTTTGAATTTACGCTTACCTCCTACAGCACACAACCCCGGTTTATTTCGCTCATAATCCAAGCCTCTTCGATCCTACTCTACTAGCGGATTCGCGTGATTGGGTAATCGGAGCGAAGACATACCGCTACAAAGGTTACGAACGTCGCCGCACCGCGGCAGTACACGGCTCTGCAAACTTGAGCTTTGGAGACCCATTGTTACACACTTCTCAGTATCAATGTTAGTGTTCTCGTTATTAAATGCGTTTCGCTTCACGGCTCTATAAGTTCACACATTTTTTTGTGAACCACTTTAGCCTTTCATACGCTACGATACCAAATGTCACATCTTGTAGAAAATATTAAAAAGAAAGTTTATTAATTTTGACCAGGGACGGCGTTAGGCAACGCGGAACCTGATATAAAAAAAACGCGGAGAAAGGGTGGAAAGTTAAATATGTGAAAGAAATTTTAAATTATACAACCGAATATATACGTGCACATTTGGTTGTGTTCCAATGTAAAAACTACAAATAAAAAATATGCAAATTTCATCATATGGGCAGGGGCATCCTGAGAATATGTACACGAACGAAGAATACCCGATTCAGCAAATTGGCTGGAGTATTGTACAAAAGGTGATACGACGCGTCATTTACAGGGTATCACAAAAAAAAAATATGAACGCTAAAATGGCTTGCAAAAATTAAAAAAAAGACGGAACTTGCAGCAACTTTTTTTCAAAAATGTCTTTAACTGGTCACATTATTGTGCTAAAATTTCAAGTGGGAACTCCAAGTACAAAGAAAATAAGAAATAAAAACATATTTTTTCAACGGTGGGGCGGCAGCTGTCGGGGAGACACCGAACGACGGCCATGTTTTTTTGGCTTATCCAGAGATGGCGCTACGGATTCCCTGGACGGGAGCCAGAGTTGCGCGTCTATTTTCCACGTACCGCCGCGCCGCTATTCGCCGAGATCCGATCACGAGAGGAGCCGGATGAAATGCCGTGCAGGAAAGCAAACGTTGCACGCGCCCCGGTGTACGTTCACCTGCTTGAGCACGCCGCACGCCTTTAACGCGCGGCACCACTATTTGCCGAATTCAGTTACGTGAGGAACAGGATCAGCATGCCGTGCATGAAAGACGGTGCTATGGGGATGAAAGCGCAACTCTGGCTCCCGTAGCGAGCCTATACAATAACTCTAACTGGACGTGACTGGACGCTGACTGGACACGCCGAGTAAAAAAACGCGCTTTTATCCGAGTTTTTGGTTCCGAGGTATATTCGCCAAAATAAAGTTGTTTGGGTTTTCAGTTAAGTTTCACAGTGCTGAAAGAGTCACGCCATAAATATTAATTAATAAAACCAGCCAATGCTGCTGCAGAAATGACGCACGTTTGTCTGCGACGGATCTTGTTCCGCGCATCGTCTGCTTTCGCAGTTTGACGTTTGAATGAGACACGAGAGGCAGCCAGGAGTGCACCCCAAAAAGCAGCGATTTGGTGGCTCTGAAAAGAGCCGCTGAAATCTGAGCTACGGTCTTCGTAGTTGCTTTCAGATGCCTCATTCCCACACTGTAACCAGCTTCCAGTGACAAGCGGGGAAGAGGCATTTGACCTAAACTACGAATTCCGTAGCTCAGATTTCAGTGGGTCTTTTCAGAGCCACCAAATGGCTGCGTTTTTGGGCGCACTCCTGGCTGCCTCTCGCGTCTCATTCAAACGTCAAACTGCGAAAGCAGACGATGCACGAAACAACAACCGTCGCAGACGAAGGTTTTTACGTCATTTCTGGAGCAGCATTGGGCGGTTTCATTTATTAATATTTATAGCGTAACACTTCCTGCACCGTGAAACTTAACTGAAAACCCAAACAACTTTATTTTGGCAAATATCTCTCGGAACCAAAACTCGGATAAACGCGCTCTTTTTCACTCGGCGCGTCCAATCAGCGTCCAGTGAATCCTTAGCGCCATCTCTGGATAAGGCAAAGAAACATGGCCGTCGTTCAATGTCTACCCGACAGCTGCCGCTCCGTCGTTGAAAACAATCACTTTTTATTTTCTTAATTTTTTTTTAATTCTGAGTTCCAACTTGAAATTTTAACACAACAATGTGACCAGTTAAAGACATTTTCGAGAAAAGTTGCTACAAAATCCGTCAAGTACAAAATCCGTCAAGTTTTTTATTCTTGCAAGCCATTTTAATGTGTTTTTGTTTTGTGACACCTAGTATATATAAAAAGAGAACAGTGATTTGTAGCAAACCGTTACCGTGTTCCGTGTACCGCACTACGCGAGCCTCTAAAGTTTGAAGCATGCTTTTAAGCGCGCGCCCGCGGTCACGGTATCATCTGGGCCCGCGCTTAAAGGTATGCTTCACATGCTCCGCTAGTGGGGTACGCGGAACACGGTAACGGTTTGCTAAAGGTCCCTAATAGCAGCGTACACCACAAGGAAGGTGCACTCTGAACAAATGCTTCTCTCAGGGAAAGTAGACGCGCGAATCTTCCCTTGCAGGGCGCATTAAGCTAATTGATAACGTTTAAGGAGGGAGCTCGTCGATTCATAAGGTAAAAACGTTTGAGCCTGCGCTAGAACTGAATATTCGATACAATAATGTGCAAAGCAAATTGTTGTGTGTATGTTTATACAGCTGGAAGTTAGTCTGCCTCAGTGGGCGTGTGGTGTCTCAGCTGTAGATGAGCAATTTAGCCAGTGCGGTACAACCGCTAACCTGGGGTCTTTAAAGTGCACCACGCAGTAGTGATATACGACCGCACTCCGGTACGATGGTCATCCAGATCGAAACGGGCAGGGGCGGAGATTGGACCCCGGGGTCCCTGGGTTCTGCAGCGCGAGCTTTCGCTCCACGTGCTCCGAGCTGGTGTGCGCTATACTTCGTCTCACCCTAGCATGGACTAACCGCGAAGGCTGTGGTAGCGCGAGCGGCCAGCCTTGACTGCCTTGACTAGAGCACTTGCTGCACGAGCGCTCGTGCAGCCGCCGCGGCTTCATTCAAAGCGGCTAGCTCGCGCTCTTAGCACGCGCGCCTAACAATAGTCCATACTAAGGTGAGACGAAGTATAGACCCCTCGGCCACCGATCCCCCTACAATAATGTAACGTATGCTCCAAAATGCCGTGTCGATCTAGTTTTTATTAGAAATAATTTGTCTTGACTCCGCTACAAACCAGGCGTGGCTTCTATAGTATGGTAGACGAATAGGACCTAGGTTGCTGGCCCTGCACTCCCCAACCTAAAAAAAAAATTAAAAAAAAACGTTTTTTGTTTTGTTTTTCACGTTCTTAATAATGCTGCTTTTTGTCGATCGCCGAAATAACCTCCTGCTCTATCGAAAGTGCGGCCAAGGCTGAGGGCCGTTCTTGCTTCATCAATGAACGAAAAAAATTCTTATGAGTTTCAGTTGGGAGAAGCTCCGCTCTGCGGATGCAACCGACAATGGTACTGTGAGCAAAATTCGAAGAGCGATTGCTGTTTTAAGGGTATGAGCTTCGCAGTGCCTCGCTCTGCAGAATGTATACTTGAGGTTGTCGCTGGCTGACAAGGTCTTTTCCAGAGCGAACGACAAAAAATGAAGCTCTTCTGCAAGATCAGTGCCCGATATGTCAGAGCTACCGGCGTCTGTTTAGCGTGTTTCGAGATACTCACACTTTTCAACAATGTAATTCCTTTCTAGTATCTAAAGATTCAGAATGTTGTAAAAAAAAAATAAGAGAGAATGACTTTTTGACATGAGCACCTAGTCAACTATCAGAAGGAAATAATCGGTCTTAAATGTCTTCGTGGGATCGGCAGTAAAATCCTGATCAAGCGCTCCGTGTTTTCGCTGTTGTCGGAAGACCTTTAGTGTTTTGCATACCTCCCGGTCTTCACATGGGCTGAGTTGCCGTTGTCCGTGTTGCCGCAAACCCAATTTAACGTTAATCATCCAGCCACGTGGCAAATGCTTCCATGTACTATCGGGGACAATATGAGCTGAAACAGCGCTCCGGCCTGTGTACGGTACTACCTGCGCCGCCTGTCGCTTTGCTCCGCACACACGGCGCACACTGAGACCGAGATAAATTAACACTTGCGCTCGCTGCGCCACTGCGCTCTTCCGGCCTTCTGCTAGCGAGACGGCGTGTGTGTGACAGCGGGCGTGTGTGTAGTAGGGCGGAAAAGGGGGGGGGGGGACAGAAGTTTACAGTTGTTGTATCTATTTTGCAATTATTTTACTTCTTTCTATTGCGTAGAATCACGTATAAAAAACGCTTACTAGTGAAGAAAAAATTTTGAAATATCTTAAATTGCTTCTGCGATTATCTTTTTTCAAAGGCACATCAAAAGACGTTGCAAGTAGGGCATCGTAAAATATAGGCCAAAATATGTTTACCGGATTAAGGCCGGCGTGAAGGTATTTACTTTTTTTTCTTCTTCACTGAGCGCAGTTGTCTAAAAAAACAGTAACCACACATGTTACTGTGAAGGTTTTGTAACCTTGATGAGTATAAAAGGGTTCAAAGATATTATTTTTTAATTACTGGGCCCACGTGTTTGTTTCAAACAAAACAAATTGCTGACAAGACACCAGTGTTTTATTTACAAATTCCTAGTCGTAATAAAGTGTGACAAACAGTCATATATTTACCAGGAGAAGGAGCTTGAAACATCATTGAAAGAATATTCGCAAAGGACAAGGTCAGACACAAAAGATTAATAGTCGGCGTGGAAGTTCAACTGCACTATACAAGAAGATTTGGTAGGATCATGGATGCACCACACAAAAGTGTGCGCTGGTAAACGGCGTCAAACAGTGTGTCGGAACCGTAGCAGCAAGCTTTGTTCCAATCGGCAGAAGTCCGGTTCAGGGAATCCTGAGGCGCAGTAAAACTTACGAAAGAAGATAATACCGCGTCATTTTTCCCTTACCCGCGACCACGGCTCTCATCCTCTCTGGTAAGGAATCATAGAGCGCAGGGTCTGGCCGCGGCCCGAAGCCCCTCCCATTCACGTCTCACCACTTCCCACAATGCGACGGCAGTGGCGCGGTAGAGGGGACGCAGTGACAGGGCTACCTTGATGCGCCTCCAAACCTGTTCGATGATATTCAGATCGGCACCTTTCGGGGGCCAAGGCAGCTCCGTCAGGCAGCACTTCTCGAGGAGATACGAGCGTGACAACGCATTTTCCACTTCGGTGCTTTCTTGAAATGCACTGAAATGTATGTTAGCTGAAAACGTGAACATTGGGCTGCACGGCACACGCATCGTGATGGCGGTTCCGTCGGCGAATATTTTCGCTAGCAGACGGCCGGAAGAGCGGAGCGGCGCAGTGAGCGCAAGTGAGAATTTATCTCGGCATCAGGGTGCGCCGTGTTTGCGGAACGATGCTACAGGCGGCGCAGGTAGTACCGTGCACAGGCCGGAGCGCTGTTTCAGCTCATATTGTTTGCGATAGTACCTCGTTCCAAGAACTAGCTGCGTCATCTCCGTTTGTCAGAACTTGCCGACGGCTTTCACTTTGACGAGAATATTGTACCAGGTCACTAAACAAAGGACGAATTCATACGACCTTACGGAATTGCCAATCAATGTCGCTTCGCTGTACACGGCTGCATCTGAACTCGCATCTTTTGAACATCCCTGCTCAGATAATGATCGCGCACTTCTTTTGCAGTTGCACGGCGCACATGCTCTTGAAGAGCGTCATCGAACTTTGCTAGCAGCTCATCAAGTCCGAGAAAGTTGCGATTATTTTGGTCAAGAACATTCTCATTAGTGCCACTAAACGCCAAGTACAGTGACGCGAGGAACTCGACTACAGACCCCTTTCGAAAAGTCTGACAACAGTGAAAAAAATATAAATCTGGCTGGGAACACTGGGCAGCGGACGCCATCTTGAAGTATGCTCCCCGTGTGTTCACGTCGCCCCATGTAAGAGTTTCTTGGTGTGGTGAGGAAATCGTGGGTGAAATACAGCTGCCGTTTCTTTACCACGCGCTATGAAATTAATTATTTTTAAGCTCGCAGTAAGGATGAGAAACTGGGTGGTAACATTAATTACTATAAGTGAGAGATGATTAGTTTCCTGGAACGTTTTTGTGTGTTTCGGTAATGCGCTCGCAGCCAGGACCGGCCCTAGGGTGGGCAACCTGGGCGGTCGCCCAGGGCGCCATCAAATAGGGGGCACCGTAGTACTCTCCTAGAATTTTTTTAGCTATTTTGATTTTTTTGATGACGGCGCGCGAGACGACGCTCTATGCTCGATCGCCGTTCTTTTTTGGAATACGGTTCTCGTCTGACAAAACGCTCGTCTTGGACCACTACTCACATGTTTACTAACAACGTGATGACGTACCTAGTAGATAGGGACGTATAAAAAGGGGGAGGGGGTGGAGGGGGGCGAGGCATGGCCAAGGTTTGCCCAGGTCGCTGGATGGCGTAGGGCCGGCATGCTGGCAGTCACCTTGTTGTGCAAGGTAATTGCGTGTTGATGGCCACGCGAGTTGAAAGGCTTGCGATTGCATCATCCTGTTATTCTAGAGTTTCCCGATCAGTCGCGAGCTTATGTAACACGCAGTGCACAGTTGTGGATGATGCGGTGACTACGGGCCCACCGATTTCTAGTCGCTGCGCTCGCGAGTCCTCTGACTGACAAACTCTCTGGCAGGTTGCAGACAGCACGCGAGACAGGTAGGCTTCGTGTCTAGAAGTTTTGTGAAAGCAGTACCATCCGTTTGCTAGAATGGCGCCAGCATTTTGTCTGTGTAGACTGTTTACGTAAATTCAAAGTTAATTATTTTGCAATTCTCACTGGGCTTTTTTTAAGTTCGGCGACAGATTCTAACAACTGCGCACATACAAGTAATGTACCTAACTTAGAATTGGTTGCACGAAATAATAAATATTTTTATTTGTTCATATACCTACAGCGCCATGGGGCATTACAGTAGGAGGGGAAATTCGAAAATGGAAATCATAAAGAAGTATTTATACACAAGCTAAGAAAACAATATTAAAATCTCATAAACATTTCAGACATTCGAAAGAGTTTAGGCTCCTTAAAATCGGTTTACGAAACACTACGAGGTTAAAGCTAAATAAAAGATATCGTTAAGAACAACTTAATGTTAACCGCCGAGGCTGTTAAACCGTTCTAATCCAGATGAATTCATAAAAACATCAGTTTTACAGCGGAATTCCTTAACCTTATACATGTGATTCTTTCGTTGCGATACGTAATGTGGTGGATGAAGGTAGTTTTCACTCTCAGTCCCAGTCCTACAATGAAATATGTTACTAAACAATTTGAGTCGAAGAGACTTCCTCCTAGAGCTTAACTCCCTTCATACCAGTATCTATTTCGCACGTGACATACTAAGTCGCCTGTCATAATTGTTTAATACAAAACGGGCAGCCCGGTTTTCTAATTTTGCTAGCTTAGTTGTTGAATGGCAATGCAAGGTTCTCATATGGAGCAAGTATATTCTGAAAATTAGCAAACATGCGAAAAATTACGTTTTTCCTTCAGCGAAGATGACACAGACTTAAAATAATGAGAGAGGAAGCCAAGCATTCTTGAGGCTTTAGAAACCGTATAATCAACGTGCTTACTCCAACTTAGGTTCGAGGTTAATTCCCCAAGATATTTGTATTCTTAGGCGACAAGGGCGGGTTCCTCATTAATTGAATAAGAGCCGAGTGATGGAACAGGATGTCTAGTAAAAGGCATGTAAACAGTGAACAGCATTTATTACTGCCTGTTGAATGTCCGTGTCATCAAGGTCCGTTCACATACGTGTAACCAAGTACGACCGAGAGAAATAGAACTGGTTTTTATACCTCTTGCGACGACCTATAGGACCAGCTCCGCTGCAGCGCAACCGGTCCTAAGACGTCGCAAGAGGCTTAAAAACCGGTCTTGTCTCTCTCGGTCTTTTGCGTTTGCCGTTGGCCGTTCACAAGTGTGTAAACGGCGCTTCACTCTCGGTTCAATAAGTCGTATTCGCGGCCGAATAATTTTCTCACGCCTTGTCGAACGTATAGTTGTTAAAATGATCAATCCTTGGAAAAGAATTGTTACAGATTATAAATACAAAATATTATGGTAACGTCACTTTGAATTGTACTTAGAAGCTTGAACGCTGCCATGAATCACGTGTTTAAATTTGCCAGACAAACACGCGAGGCCATATTACGAATTTTCCGCGCCTACGAGCACATCCTCCTCACGAATAAAGACGTGTTCAAAACGTCTTCAAAAGAAACTCCGCACACTTTTCATGAATAACAAAAGTAACTTTATCTGTCGTGTATCCAGCTCACTTGCAAATCTCCACGTCGAACGCGGAGAACGGGCAGTCTTCGTCATGTCGCAATTGCAGTCACCATCCCGATTGTGGCTGACTTTTAGTCTGGACATCACGGGACAACTTAAGGCAAATAGAGTTTCTTCAGTAATTCGGGCAACCAAACTACTCTCCATTTGATTTTACACAACTAAACACCAACGTATTGTGATTAATATTGCAAACTGAAACATGCGCAGACTAACTTGGGCGAGGCGGGTATCCTTCAAGATGGAGTTGGGGGCTAGTTGCCTTCCTGTGAGACAGATGGCACACTTTTATCGAAGGGGTCTATGGCAAGAAACTGATCCTTTACATTTCTCTAGTAGAGTGTCTCTTGAGTAATTATTCGCTAGTTGAACTGATCTCGAACGGAATTTTGGGCAATCTGTGCTGGGAGCTCGGCCCAGCTGTGCGTGGACGTCATGTTGTCTTTGGACCCTTCGTGCTCGTCGAGCCGTGTGCCCATATTCTTCCAGTCTAAAAGGCCTGTTTTACACAGTAGCATGCCATTACGAGTTCAAAACTGTCCGCAACTGAAACAATAGATGGCGTCTTTCTATGCGAATCAAACAAGTCAAGGCCTATCTCAAGGCTGCCCATTATGCATTCACTTTAATGGTGAGCATGAAAGCTTCTTTCGTCAGCATTTTTTGTGAAGATTTGGTGTTCTGCCCAAACTGGATGGCTTCTAACAATCTGCACTCTTAGCGAAGAGGTCAGAACGTCAGGTCACAATGCTGGATCACTGAAGTCGCACTACACAGTATCTGTAAGGCTGGAAGACACTGCAATCTCTTGCAGGTTCTCTACGAGGTTGATTGCTCTGTGTACAGCCGCTCCATCTGGGTGGTTGTCTGAAACATTCTGTGCGGCTCTAGCGTTGACGAATGGTGAAGTCATGAATGATTCACTGGATTTCTTGACAATTCCTTGTAAAGCGACAATCACCTCATCCCTCCTGGGTTTCGCTTCGCAGAAAGGAAGAAGAACCTCCGTAGTCTCACCAAACTGAGCGAGATTTGGAAACGTCTCGTCGTAAGTTTTCTTTTGCTTTTTTTTCCATTCCAACGATTGTTTTCCGCAACTAGCGGTTTCTCTACTGTCTGCATGGCTCCGAAGTGGTGGGAAATACTCTGGACAGTTTCTTGCACACCCACGTTAGCACTATTGTCACGGGTGAAAATTGATGAGGCGATGATAACTGAAGAAACTAAACGTTTAATGGGGCGAACTTGTGCCCAAAAATAAAAAAAGGAACAGAAGAAAAGAGCAGAGCGTCGCGGGCGTCGATGGCGGCGTAACAGCAGGATGCAAGCTGAGGCGAGACTGACCCTGGCTCGCTACGCAAAGACCCTTATGTACACGTGTGAGCTTCTGGAATAATCGGCGCAGAAAGTTCGACGCGTAAAACATTCGCACCTCAAACAAGCCCCAGGATTCTCGAATTTGCCAGAACACTAAAATGCAGGGAAAACAAAAGACACGTCGGACCAAGGAATCGAACCCTGGCTTCTCGCGTGGGAGGCAGGTACGATAACCGTTAGGACACGCGCGCGCTGCCTACTTGGCCAGCTGCGCGCGCGGCATTACTCCCCCCCCCCCCTTTAAAAAGTGCATCGCCCCGATGCAACACAAAACAAAACAAAATAAAAAGAACAATAAACTACGGAGTTCCTTGGAGCACATAAGGTCCACAGTCCTATCGAGCGTAGTACAGCTTCAGGCGCACGACGTGGACGACCTCAGGTAGTGGTGGGCGGCGTGACAATGTTCGTGTTCCGTCGGGCATCACCTCGTAGTTCAGCTCGCCGAGGCGACGAAGTACTTTGTATGGTCCAAAGTACCGTTTCAGCAGTTTCTCTCTGAGGCCGCGGCGACGAATGGGCGCCCACACCCACACCATGTCTCCTGGCTGGAAGTGGACGTCCCTGCGACGAAGGTTGTAGCGGCCCGCGTCGACGCGCTGCTGGTCTTGAATCATCAGTCGGGCGAGCTGGCGGACTTCTTCGGCCCGTTGAGAAACCGCCTGGGCGTCGTCGCTCTCATTGTTGGATGGCTCATGGGGCAGCAATGCGTCCAGCATGGTCGTTACCTTCCGACCATGTACCAGCTGGAAAGGTGTGAATCCAGTGGGCTCTTGAACCGCCGTATTGTAGGCGAACGTGACGTAGGACAACACCTCGTACCACGTCTTGTGCTGTACGTCGACGTACGTAGAGATCATGTCGGCGATTGTCTTGTTGAGTCGCTCCGTCAGCCCGTTGTTCTGCGGGTGGTACGCAGTGGTACGACGATGGCTGGTGTGACTGAGCCGGAGGCTTTCTTGGGTCATCTGTGCCATGAACGATGATCCGCGATCTGTAATCAGAACTTCGGGAGCGCCGTGCCGGAGGACGATGGACTCAATGAAAAACTTGGCGACTTCCACAGCAGTCCCTGAAGAAAGGGCGTTCGTTTCGGCGTACCGCGTGAGATAATCTGTGGCGACGATTATCCAGCGGTTTCCCGACGTTGACGGTGGAAAGGGCCAAGTATACCCATTTCCATCTGCTGGAACGGTGGGGTCGGGGGAGCAATCGGCTGCAGGAGACCTGCCGGCTTCGTCGGCTGTTTCTTATGTCGCTGGCACTCGTGGCACGATCGGGTGTAGAGATGGACGGCTTTGGGGAGCTTTGGCCAGTAATACTTTTCACGAATACGGGCAAGTGTTCGGCTGTAACCAAGGTGTCCGGACGTCGTGTCGTCGTGGCAGGCTTGGAAGATTTCCGCTCTAAGGTCGGTAGGGATTACCAGCAGCCATGGCGAGCTGTTGTCCCCGAAGTTCTCCTTGTAAAGTATACCTTGTCGGAGGACAAAGGTCGGCAGGGCTCTCCAGAAGACATGGGGGACAGTCCCCCCTTGTCCTTCGAGGTGCTCGATTAGCGCGCGCAACTCAGGATCGTCTCTTTGACGTCGTGCCATGTCGTCGGTATTCCCTGCGCCTAGTAAGCACTCGTCGTCATCGTCGTCGCTGCTGCCGGAAGGCGTTTTGACGGGGGGCTCTGGAGAGGCAGTCGGCGTCGCTGTGCTTGCTGCCTGACTTGTAGACCACAGTCATGTTGAACTCCTGTAGTCGGAGACTTCATCGAGCGAGGCGTCCTGACGGGTCCTTGAGGTTCGCAAGCCAGCATAGCGAGTGGTGGTCCGTGACTACACGGAACGGGCTCCCGTACAAGTACGGACGAAACTTCGTGATTGCCCAGACGACCGCAAGGCATTCTTTCTCAGTCGTGGAGTAATGTTTCTCCGCCTTGGACAGTGTCCGACTCGCGTAGGCGATAACTCGCTCGGTGCCTTCTTGTACTTGAGCCAGTACTTCGCCAAGTCCAGCGTTACTTGCGTCCGGCTGAATTTCGGTTTCCGCATCTTGATCCAAATGTCCAAGAACAGGAGGAGTCTCCAGTCGTCGCTTCAGCTCGTCGAATGCCTGCTGCTGCTCTTCGGCCCATTCGAACTTCCCGGTGTCCCTTGTGAGGTTTGTTAGCGGTGCGGAAAGCCTTGCGAAATCCCGAACGAAGCGCCGATTGTAGGCACATAGTCCAAGGAACCTTCGCGCGGCCTTCTTGTCTCTCGGCGCTGGAAATGCTGCGACGGCGGAAGTCTTCTCTGGGCCGGGGCGAACACCTTCGTTACTAACCACGTGACCAAGGAACTTCAGTTCGTCATAGGCTAACCGGCACTTTGACGGCTTCAGGGTGAGTCCGGCGGTCCGTATGGCTTGGTGAACAGCTCGGAGTCGTCGCAAGTGCTCGTCGAAGTCGTCGGAAAACACTACGACGTCGTCGAGGTAGACGAGACAGCTCTGCCACTTCAGTCCTGCCAGTACTGTGTCCATTACACGCTGGAACGTTGCTGGCGCCGTGAACAGTCCGAAAGGCATCACCTTGAATTCGTACAGTCCATCCGGCGTGACGAAAGCTGCCTTCTTTCGGTCCCGTTCGTCGACCTCGATCTGCCAGTAGCCGCTCTTCAGGTCCATCGATGAAAAGTATCGAGAGTGGCGCAGCCGGTCTAAAGTGTCTTCGATGCGAGGGAGTGAATAGACGTCTTTCTTCGTCACCGCGTTCAGCTGTCGGTAGTCCACGCAGAGCCTAAGCGTCCCGTCCTTCTTCTTAACCAGTACGACTGGAGAGGCCCACGGACTGCTTGATGGCTGGATTATGTCGTCGTTCAGCATCTCTTGAACTTGCTCCTGGATCACCTCCCTTTCTTTAACGGAGACTCTGTACGGTGATCGATGCACAGGGCGCGCGTCGTCCTCGGTAACGATGCGGTGCTTCGCAACGGCTGTTTGGCGCACCTTCGACGACGTCGCAAAGCAGTCACGGTATTCGGCGATGATGTTAATCAGCTGCCGTCGTTTCGGGCCCTGAAGCTTAGGGTCGATGTCGAGCTGCGCTGGCGACGTACTGTCTTGCTGAGGTGGCGAGGATTCGTCAGTAATGGCGGCGATTTCGGTGGAGTTTTGGAGTTTCTCGACGTGGCCAACGGCTGCACCTTTCGTGAGGTGTTGTGTTTCATTCCGGAAGTTCGTCACGAGGGCCACAGTGCGGCCATCCTGAAGTTCAGCTACTCCTCGTGCGACGCCTATTCCTCTTCCTAGAAGCAACCGGAGGCTTCCCTCGGGCAGAACTTCGCCGCAGAAAGCTTCGGTGATCCCGACGGGCACAAAAACACTCAACCGCGGCGGTAAGTTCACGTGGCTTGCGAGAACTCGGACCTCGGATGATGTCGCTTTCGGTCCCTCCGGTGGTGAAGCAGGTTTTCGTAGCGTCAGCCGGTTTGCTCCGAGGTCGATGACGGCACCATACTCGCAGAGGAAGTCCATTCCGAGGATAACGTCCCTCGAACAGTCTTGCAGAACAACGAACTTCACAGGGCACGTCTCACCGTGGATCTCGACGCGAGCAGTGCATCTTCCGACTGGTGTAATGAGGTGTCCTCCGGCGGTTTGTATCTGCGGTCTGTCCCACGACGTCGTAACGTTCTGAAGGCAACGAGAGAGTCTCCCACTCAAAACGGAGTGGTCAGCTCCGGTGTCGACGAGTGCCATCGCGTCGTGGCCGTCGATGATAACGTCGAGATTATTCGACAGCGTTACCGAAACGTCGTGTCGGGGCGTTGCGGCGTTAGAGTGGGAGGACTCCGACAATCTTGGAGGATCTTGGCATCGTTTGTCTTCGGCAACACCACCTCCCCGCATTGCCGCGCCTAGTTTTTCCGACAGGAAGCGATGGGTGACAGGCTATCCCGGCGAGACCGGCGGAAGGGCGATGGCGAGCGTGGGGGGGACGGTGAACGGAATCCTCGGCGG
Organism: Ixodes persulcatus; assembly: GCA_013358835.2. NCBI lineage: Eukaryota > Metazoa > Arthropoda > Arachnida > Ixodida > Ixodidae > Ixodes > Ixodes persulcatus. Next base: position 26,746 of record JABSTQ010007129.1, on the reverse strand, counting down.
GTTGTTGACTCAGGAGATGAAGAGTGGCGGAGGTAGTCCTCGATGTCCCGAGGTCGCTCTCCGAGACGTGGTCGAGGGTCGTTGAGTGCAAACCCTCGTAGGCCCAGCTGGCGGTAGGGGTATCGTCGGTAGATGTGGTCCGCTTCACCGCAGTGGTAGCACAGCGGACGTCGATCGGCCGTTCGCCACACGTCGGTCTTCCTTGCCGCAGCTGGTTCTGGGCGAACGTGCGCCCGATCTTCCTGGCGTCGGGGGTACTGCGGCGCTGGAGGTTCACGTCGGGAAGGCGCCATGTACGGGCGCGGGGCTGGTGGAGCTCGTCGGACCATTGCGGCGTAGCTTAAAGCTGGCTCCTTCTGTGCTGCTGCGGTGACGGGAGTCTCGGGCTGGAAGGCTCGGTGAACCTCCTCTCGGACGACCTCGACGAGTGAGGGTGATGATGGGCGATCTGCAGCAGGTAGGGCCTTGCGGAGCTCTTCCCGGACGATCTCCCGGACGATCTCCCGAAGGCTGTCGCTACCGCTGGTATTTAAGTCCAGTAGGGCAGCTGCGGCGGTTCGAGCACCAGGCGCGCCGGCGAGTCGGTGGTAGTGGCTTGCTTGGGCCCTCAGTGCGCGCTCGATATTTATGGCTTCGGTTACAAAACCATCGACCGTTGTCGGGGGATTGCGCACCAAGCCTCCGAAAAGTTCGCTCTTCACGCCACGCATGAGAACGCGAACTTTCTTCTCTACGACGGCCTCCGGATCGGTTCGGGCACTTAGACGAAGGACATCCTCAACTAAGCTTGTTACACTTTCGTTGGGGCCTTGCACCCTTGTTTGGAGGAGGTCCTCCGCTCGCTGCCGCCGGTGGTAGTTGATAAAGGTCCGCTTTAATTCGGCGGCGCATAGTACCCACGAAGTAAAGGAGGCTCCGTGGTTCTCATACCAGTGCCTCGCGGTGCCTTCAAGTGACAAGTAAAGGTTCTGGAGGCGGTGCTCGTCCGTTAATCCGTTGTGGCGGGCTACACGTTCATAATGATGCAGCCAGTCTTCTACATCCTCGTGCGCGTCGCCGTGAAAGGGCGTCGGAGTGCGGAGAGTGACCGGCAGGATGACAACGGGTGGGGCAGTCATCGACGCGGTCTTCTTTTTCGGCTTCTGTGGCAGGGGTCCGCATTCCGGGACTTGGCCTTTGGTACGGCGGCTTGCTCGGGCGTTGGAGTCTTCTGCGAAGTGTAACCTGCCGGGGCTGAGCACGTCACTTGGGCGGCGTGTCTTCGGAGGGGTACGGTCGACGGGCATGAAATGCAGTACCCAGCACCTCCACCAGAATGTCACGGATGAAAATTCATGAGGCGATGATAACTGAAGAAACTAAACGTTTAATTCGGCGAACTTGTGCCCGAAAATAAAAAAGGAACAGAAGAAAAGAGTAGAGCGTCGCGGGCGTCGATGGCGGCGTAACAGCAGGATCGTACGCTCAGGCGAGACTGACTCTGGCTCGCTACGCAAAGCCCCTTATGTACACGCGTAAGCTTCTGGAATAATCGGCGCAGAAAGTTCGACGCGTAGAACATTCGCACCTCGAACAAGCACCAGGATTCTCGAATTTGTTAGAACACTCTACTTTGTCTCATCCTACGATGGACTAAGGGCCAAAGCCATGGGCCGCCAGGTCCAATCACGTTCCACGCTACGCTATGACATGCCTAGCATTGATTAGGGGTGGACGAATAATGCTCCAAACCAAAAATGTTGCATCATTTCTATAGCTTCGACACTGCAAACAGCCTCTTTTTTGTGAGGTAAAATTGTTGAGTCACTCACTGCTATTTCGATTCGAACCACTGTCCGCCCATCCCCATCAGTGATCAGAGACGCGGGCACTGATACGCGCATCAAAGCGCAATACGCGAGTTCTAAGCGGTTCGTGATTGGATCTGGCGGTCCGTAGCTCTTACCTTTAGTCCGTCGTAGGGTGAGAAGATTTCTTTTTATAAATTCAGGGATAAACAAAAGACACGTCGAACCCAGGAATCGAACCCTGGCTTTTCGCGTGGGAATCAGGTACGATAACCGTTAGGCCACGCGCGCGCTGCCTATTTGGCCAGCTGCGCGCGCTGCATTATGACGCCCATGTCCGTAATGAAGAGAGCTCGCCGCTAAAAAAGGATCAGGAAAAAACTCATCGCAGGAAAGCTCAGCGCAACTTTATCGGATGCAGATATTTCCAGTCTTTCGAAGAATACAGGAAAACCTCTCCTCCAAATTTGTGATATACAAAATTAAAAGAACTAACGAAGTAGGTCAGCTACAATGTTTTTTTTTGCGAAAATGCACGCTACAGATATTCTTTTTTTTTTTTTTTGCTGTCAGCTTTTTGTAACGTTTTTTGGTTTGTCACACGTAAAACTTTTGTTGGCTCATTTCGCAATGTCATTACTGAACTCCGCGGCATAAATCCCTGCCGAACTTACATAAAACACGCGATGCCCGAACAAGTGGTCAGTCCGGTCGGGCCACTCGCGCAGGACTGGTTGTGCGCTCTCGTGACGGGCGCTCTAAGGACGCGCGAGCTGATGTCATTGCGCTCTCGAGTCGCGTCCGCTAATCTCGCAGCGCACTTGAGTCGCGCGCCCTAAATGTCGCGGCGCTCTTGTGTCGCGCGCTCTAACATTGCGGCGCTCTAGTGTCGCGCGCTCTAACGTCGCGGCGCTCTAGTGTCGCGCGCTCTAACGTCGCGGCGCTCTTGTGTCGCGCGCTCTAACGTCGCAGCGCTATAGTGTCGCGCGCTCTAACGTCTCGGCGCTCTAGTGTTGCGCGCTCTAACGTCGTGGCACTCTACTGTCGGCGCTCTAATGTCGGCGCTCTTGTGTCGTGCGCTCTAACGTCGCGGCGCTCTAACGTCGCGGCGCTCTAGTGTCGCGCACTCTAACGTCGCGGCGCTCTAGTGTCGCGCGCTCTAACGTCGCGGCGCTGTTGTGTCGAGCGCTCTAACGTCGCGGTGCTCTAGTGTCGCGCGCTCTAACGTCGCGGCGCTCTAGTGTCGCGCGCGCTAACGTCGTGGCACTCTAGTTTCGCGCGCTCTAACGTCGCGGCGCTCTAGTGTCGCGCGCTCTAACGTCGCGGCGCTCTAGTGTCTCGCGCTCTAACGTCGCGGCGCTCTTGTGTCCTGCGCTCTAACGTCGCGGCGCTCTAGTGTCGCGCGCTCTAACGTCGCGGCGCTCTAGTGTCGCGCGCTCTAACGTCGCGGCGCTCTAGTGTCTCGCGCTCTAACGTCGCGGCGCTCTTGTGTCGCGCGCTCTAACGGCGCGGCGCTCTAGTGTCGCGCGCTCTAATGTCGCGGCGTTCTAGTGTCGCGCGCGCTAACGTCGTGGCACTCTAGTTTCGCGCGCTCTAACGTCGCGGCGCTCTAGTGTCGCGCGCTCTAACGTCGCGGCGCTCTAGTGTCTCGCGCTCTAACGTCGCGGCGCTCTTGTGTCCTGCGCTCTAACGTCGCGGCGCTCTAGTGTCGCGCGCTCTAACGTCGCGGCGCTCTAGTGTCGCGCGCTCTAACGTCGCGGCGCTCTAGTGTCTCGCGCTCTAACGTCGCGGCGCTCTTGTGTCGCGCGCTCTAACGGCGCGGCGCTCTAGTGTCGCGCGCTCTAACGTCGCGGCGTTCTAGTGTCGCGCGCGCTAACGTCGTGGCACTCTACTGTCGGCGCTCTACTGTCGGCACTCTTGTGTCGTGCGCTCTAGTGTTGTACAGCCGCCCAAATCCACCCCGGTGCACGTGATTCGCACGAAGCCGTGGCTCTTTCGAATCCACCAAGGTTAGGTGACCCATCTTCCGGGTCCGGCGTGGGCACGTGCTGGACGTGAAGACATTTCAGTCAAGTGAATACAAAAAGTGAAAACAAAATTACGGAGTCAATACGAGTTTCAATGACCTCACTGTCAACGCAAAGGCACCGGTCACATTTTGAATGTTCGATGAAATACACCGACCTCCGTGGACATCTAGATGTTCTTTAAAACCTTCTAGATATTCTGAAAGTAACGCTATAAAAAACGTGAATCAGTGCTCGGGTCTGCGTTTCTTTCAGCTTATATAAGCGACCTTACTGTCGATAACAGCATTCAACGTCAGTTTTACGCGGACGATGTCGGAACATCCAACGGTTCCGTTCTTCGTTTTTATTTTATTCACTTTGTTGCTTCATTTTGTTCTAAGTTCGACTGCTCTCTTCTCTGCAACGATGCCTTTGCAGCCGTTGTGGTCATACGATTGGCGTTTGTTTTGTCACGCCATGTTGTGGCCCGACCGATTGACCAATGAGTCTGTCAAGATGGTGTCACAAGGTGTACCATGGCGGAACAAACAAAAATAATAAATGCAGAGGAGCGCGCAGTTCTGCTCGTTCAGCCCCCTCGGCGCTTTAGTCTTTCTGTGGCGAGCATCGCAGTGCCATGGCGTTATACCTGGGCCCTCTTCATGACGCCATGAAAGACCCTCTTGAAACAATTACTTTGCTTCAGGGCATGCGCCTGCCCCTAGATTCTCGTGCATGTCCAGAGCGCGAAGCTCCAATGACGCTGCAAGTCCGCGCTAGATCTGCCGATGGCTACGCTTGGAGATGAGTGTATAGATGACTCGTGAGGCGACCAAGACGAAGCCGTTCAAGGTTCAGTGCCGGGGCGACGTCTCGGTACGAAGCGGTTCCTTTTTCACGGATCGCACCTGACGCTTCCCCAAATTGTAAAAATCATCTACCTCGGGTGCAACAACATGCCGTGCGCCGTCATTCAGAGAGAGACTGATGTCTCCAAGACAATAACTGATTGAACACGCCTTTGTTGGAAGGTTGTGGTAAATGCCGCCTTTACGCATTCAGACATGATTGGCGGAGAAGGCGTGACTGTAGAACTAGACGAGAGTATTTTCGGACGACGAAATTAGCATCGCGGGTATTTAAGGCCTAGCCAGTGGGTTCGGTGTAAAGCGTGGCAGCGGGCGCTACTTTCTTGTACCCGTGGAGGCCTGTGACGCCAAAACGCTGCAAGGGCTAATAGCTAAGTGGGTCCGCCCTGGAACAAGAATAATACTTGACTATTGGGCTGGCTATCGGAAGCTTGCAGATGACACTCGCTTCACGCACCTTACAGTCAACCGCAAGCTGCACTTTGTCGACCCGAACACTGGTGCGCACACCATTGCGGTGGAGGGCACTTGGGCTCACGTCAAAAACTATCTTACATCTAAACGGCGCGAGAACCACGATTTCACTGGTCACCTTGGAAAGTTCATGTTTTGGAAAAGAGAGAAGGCGCGCGGAAACACTGATAGATTCGAGTTGTTTGTCACCGCGGCCGCCAAAATCTACAGCCCCGACGCCGACAGGGACCTTCCCTATAGCGCGGAAAATGAGGACTCTGACGGTCCTGGTTATTTCGTGTGATCCGCTTTGCTGAGCCTGTCGCCCGCTTGCAAGCATAAAGACGACTTATGCTCCAACAGCTTGTCCAGTGCTCGTTACCTCAGTTAGGTTCTGGTAGCGGTCTAAACGACCCTTTTTAGGACCCCTTTATTTTGCAAACGGAGCTGTTTTCTCAATGCGACACCCCGTGTCTCCGTAAAAAGTTCACAGGAAAGACCCAGCAAAGGTATGTTGTCCCCAACTAGGATTTCGCGCGTTATGATTCAACTAAACATTTATCTTGCTTATTTTGCGCTTCCTAACAAATGCCCTCGTTGCAGTCGTCCCGGTGTGCTCTTGCTTGCTCAAACGCCGTCGGCGTGTCTCAGCTCCGTCGTCTTTGCCAGCGGCGCACCGGCCAACGCGGCAGATCTGACACACCAAGTTCGGCTTTCGCTAGCAGACGGCGTTCATAAAATGGCGTGAGCTGTTGCTGGCTTCACGCGGCGGTACCGTGCGTGCTTCCATTCATTCAGCGTTCGTTGCCTTGGTGACGACGATGAAAGCAGACGGCCTTTATATTGCGGAAGAACACTGCGTCGCAGCGATACGAGGTGCGTACTGAGGCCTTTCCCGCATGCTTTTCAATGGGCGGAACGCGAAAAAAAGGAGTTCGAAATAAGGACTTAATGCAGAAGGCTGCTTTTCTCCACGCCTCATTATTTAATAAACCTTACACGAAAAACGTTTTTTTTTTGCCCATCCAGCGCCCTGTTTTTTGTTATCCGTAACATGGGTTTAAATTTTCAATCTGGCGAACTTTTTACAAACTGTGTCTGAACAGCACCCGTCCATGTTTTATATGCACCCTCGTCCATCGCTGTCTGGTTCGCATATTCGTGATTTGTTTATTGTGAAATCATGCCTTTTTATTATTTTACTAGTTATTTTCTCTTGCAGGCTTCTATCTCCGATTCCCTCAGTTCCTGTCCCCGGATGAACATTACACGGCACTACTTCGCCTTCGGCAAAATAATTCATTGACTCACTTATGGCCTGGGGGATTTCGGGATCGGGGAAGGGTCAATAGCGAGGCCTTGGGAGGTCCGCTGCCACTGCAGCTGCTTCTACTCCCAGCGGTGGTCATCCCCACTGCGTCATGGGGACGTCGTCGACGAGGGTCGCTGTCCGGTCCGTCAATCAAGTCCACTGCTCGACGTCACGCTCGCACCTTCCCGCGCACGTCCGTCTCACGCTGATTCCCACGCCAGCGTCTTCCTTTCCTTCGGTCACCGCTGCACGCCCCTTCCCGTCCGCCATTCACCGCTCGAGAGAGCCCTCCTTTGTCCCGCGTCCCCTTTACACACCTTTGCCCCTTTGTTACGAGTCTGTCCTGGGACCAATGGGGAAGCTCCGCTGTCAAGCCAGTAGCGTGACGTCAGTTGACTTAGGGGTGTGGCGCAGCCGGATCTTCTGGTGCGCGAGGCCATCGAAGCTCCCTGGAGGAATGACACATCTCGGAGGCATTGAGCGCGTTAAGCTTCAGCTGGGCCAACGACGGAGTCCGAGGAGCTGGAATGTCGAGCACCGAGGGTCAGGGCGGAGTATTGCTGCAAGATCTCCACACCATTTGATTCTTATTGTGTTTCAAACTGATGCGAACCCTGTGCTAAACATGTGATGAAAGTATTGCTTCTTTTGTTTCTTTCGCATTACTCATTGCCCCCTTGGAATTGCATGAGGAGCAATATGGTTCTGTCGCACTTGCGCAATAGGCGAATTTTAATTACTCAAGCCTGTACATTAGCCTCTTTGTTTGCCCTGTCATCAGGAAACACTGCCGACATAAATGCTGCAGAACGGAAATAGCTCAAGCTGTTGAAAACACAGATGTATAGACAATAGCTGTTTGTTTGGATACGTAAACTAACAAGCGGCTTTGACGGGCCAACACAAAATACTTTTTTAGAGGTGGCACTGCACGCGTAGAGGCCTTGAAATACTACACGTGCTCTTTACGTATAGTTCATATGCACAAATGTAGGAAATATTTTCACAAACCTCGTATATCCTATAGCAAATGCTCCATATACATTTGGCGGTTGAGGAACGTGGAAGGAGCGGAAGTTTACGCTAACATCCAGGAAGTAAATGTGCTGGCGAACAAGTTATCTCCGAGTTGTCTACATTGAACTACATTTCGGTCATCAGGAGTTGAAGCTTATGCAAACGTTTTAGTCGCTAAATAGCCTTCTTATGGCGCTTATGTATTTCCAAGCTTACACGTCGTGCGAGTCGTAAGCTTGGGAATGCAAAGAAATGTGTCTCAAGCTTTATGGCCGTGTGGCGGAGAAGAGAGACATTGTTACGAGTACACGAGAGGAGGTCCATGGTCGTAAAAAAAAAAACAGCTCGGGTCATAAATGATTTCTTATTAAAATAATACAGTGAAGCCAGCATTTACTGCCATAGACAAAGATGTTCGAGTAGTCAGATGAACACGGCACTGAAGAGTACAGTGACGAACTGATGGTCGTCGCTGTACTTGACAAACGATGAGGGTGTCACAGCTGTCTTGACACAGTCTGGCACATGTCTTGTTTTATGAACAGGTAGTAAGTACGGTCGTACCGAAACATGTCATACTGTTTTCAAAAACAGTGTGTCGCATGCAGAATTGGGCAGCCACAACATTCCAAAGAGTGTGGAAACTGCAGCTCTTTGACATGGTCGCAGAGGCGGAAGAGCGATGAGCGGTGTTCCCCATCCAGAAGCCGGTGGACCATAAAAGCAAATATGTGCAGTCACGTCAACGGGAAGAGATGCTTTCTGCTGTTAGTCCGCTTGTTTTCAGCATTGCTGACATTGGTGTGGTGCTCCCAGGCATCACAATCACTCATTTATAAGAAGACGCGGGGTACCGACCTGTAGTGCTCGATAGACATTTAACAGGAGGTCACCTATACCTTAAAGTGTCAATTTACGCCACCATAGTATGGAGCTGCATTAAACAGATTGAGCGCTTTACTCGTGTCCTCGTCGCTTCGCCTCGCTCCTGCACAACAGATTGTTCTTCTTCCTACCACTCCACCATTGGCTGCAGCAGCAGATTACTGACTCTCTGCGAACAGAGGGCACCTATGATTTTCTCCAACAAAATAACCATGCTCACTGAATTGCCCGGAAATCATGTCCAGCCAATACCGCATTCGCTGTTTGGGGAGGCAGCTCCATTCCTAAAACCTCGTTCTAGCAGGCACAAGGATCCAACCCTCCCTGTCAATAAAGATCTTATGGATTGCGACTGAAGAAACGGGAAAGGTAGACGTCTGGCTTCAGGATACACAAAATCAATGTAACTCCGTTCATAATGCCAGCTGGCGTATTTGTAGCGCCAAGAGTGGAGCAGCAGAAGAGTTTGCCAGACGAATATTCAAAGCCCTAGTAGTGTTGCGCTTCTGCTACGGGGCTTGACACCAATGGCTCACTAAGGCACAATTGCAGAAGCTCGAGGCTCTAAACAACCAAGCTAGAATAATAATCACGGTCCTACACAAGCTCTGCCATCTGGGAAAACTTAGGAAATGCTCTCAGATTAATTCGCTACACAAAAACGTCGTGGCCCGCACGGTCGCGCACTCAGCCAAGGAGAGGGATCTTAGAACTCGTATGAAAATCTGCAGAAGACCTGCCCAGATTACCTGAGCCACTCCCACCATGGGACGATCACGCAAAAATTACTGAAAACAAACCTAGCACCCATAAGGACGGCAAAATTTAAAAGAACGTCTCGTCAAGACACACATCAAAGCGACGAAAGCGTGGAAAAAAGAAGCGAGCGAAATTGTGGCTGCCTACAAAGACACCGCCTCGTGAGATAGACGGATCATCCTCAAAACCGCGACGGTCATCTTTACAACCCAAGGCATAAACGCAACCAAGAACCTCCTGCTCGCAACTCGGTAAAAGGGGGAGAACTCGCAGCTGTCCGCCTCGCCCTCGAGACGGCCCTTACACTACCAGAACCACAACCTGCACATCTCCGGGTCTTCACAAATTCTCAGTAAGTGGACAACGAATGCCAGACATCAAGAAGGTTCAGTGTGGAAGTACAGAACATAAAACACTTGCCTCTCATCTGCTAGCAAGAGGCACAACTACAAGAAAAGCCTGCGTACCGGCGCATGGGGGAATCCCCGGCAATAAAATGTACATCGCTTGGCCCACGCGTCTTTTCTCCTTTCCCGTGACCATGACGATGCACCTTCTTTACAAGACCACGACCACGGATACGCTGAAATCTGCGAACGAACACCGGAAGCCGAGCACAGGAAGAAAACTGCAGCAATGAAGGCTACGATCCAGGAGAGGAACGTGCCCAAATCTAGCAAGACTGCCAAGCAGCAGTCTGGGAGAAACATCCCCCAATAACGAGCCTCTCTCACCCAAGAGATTTCTGCAGAAGAGCCAAGATATTCCTGACCAGAGTGAGGACAATCGCAGCTATAACACCTGCGCGCATCGCATCTTTCAGCCGGGGGACAGGTGTGACATGGGCGTCAAAGAAGATACCTTCCACCTGATGTGGGAGTTCTCCAAATACAAGGACATCAGGGCCAAGTACCGACGTACAGATAGTGCTTTCGTAGAGGGCTGGTCTCGCCGACCTGGCGAAGAAAACAAGAGAAGCATCCTGCAACGTCTCCTAGATTTCACCTATGAGGCCATGTTAGCTGTATCCAATTAGCTTAGCTTAAGTCACATTGCTTAAATGTTAGTGCCAGCGTCTAGACCTAGTTGCCACCGACGCACCCCTTCATTCCTCATCCCTCAGGATATGGCAAATAAACACCCTCTGAAAGGGACTTGACAAAGAAAGTTTGCGGGAGCGTCTATAAAACGTAAAAGCCATCTTTGGCGTTTTTAAGCCGAATTTGGTGTTGAGGCGGACTTGAGCAAGTCAAAGTTCGGCTACAGTGTACTCCAATGCGGGGTAATGTTGAAACCGCAGTGGCTCGTGTGAGGCGTTCGGTGTAGATCGCGATAGGTGTCGACACCGGAGAATCGGCACTAGGTTCAATATGGTTACAGTGTAATAGAATACTTGGGGTAGTCTTAGGACAGAAGCGGCTCGGCAACGGGAGTTCGCGAGGGCGCGTGTATTGACGGTTTATGGCGGCGCTGTAGTCGAGTTACTCGGAAAAAAATGCGAAGACCGCCACGTTTTGCGGAAACTGCGTTTGCAGTCGGCGACGCTATTGCTTTTTTTCACTTTAAACGGTGCGCGCGTCGGTAATGGCCGATTCACACGACGGACTGATCCGCGGACGGATTGATCGCGCGACAACATGTCCGTGGTTCTTCCGTCTCCCAAGCGAATCTACACGAGGGAGACAACGAGGAGACGCCAGCGAGGACGGACCGAACCTGTTTGCCACCCCACAGTGCGGCGAAACTCCAGCATCGCATTGTGACACCGTTTTCCAAGAGAGACATCTACGTTTTCTACCGCGATAAAGAATCGTACGCCGTTGTTACGTGCAGATCGAGACAACACATCGTGATTGGCTTCGCGCAAAGCGCCACTAGCTTTACTAACCCAAGACATGACAGTGACATAGGCATGGTCCTGCTCGAGAAGGGCTCGGCGCAGACGCGACGAGGTTCTGGACTCGCGGAGGGGCGTTTGGAGATGCCTTCACGCACTCCGCGCTCGTACCCAACGCTCAAGTACACCACAGCCACAAGAGAGGTGATGCTCGGTGAAATCCTGATTGGACGTGCAAGAATTATCGCGGCTTGCAAGACGAGTTTTGACGGGAGCTTCTTGACACGGACCCAGAGGAGTACCGGAACCTGCGTCGCGTCAGCCGGACAGAGTTTCTGTAGTTTCTTTTACGCGTGGAATCAAGAACCGCGCGATAAAATGGACCAGCGAACGCCCAACACACAACCATGCACCTTTTTTGTTTTAATCGTCCAGAAACAAATAACAAAGAAAACCATGTACCGTTGCCAGACTAAACGCTTTTCAAGTCAATCGCCCTCCAAAAATCCGCGAGTGAAAAAGGCGCTCGACTTTATCAGTCCGCGCGTCTGCGGACAAGGAGCGGCTCGCAGGAATCAGTGACGTGACGGTCACGTGATACACGGTTCGCGGACCAAAATCGTGATTCGGTCCGTCGCGGGAGTCGGCTATACGCCGACCACGATTTCATAGTTCCGTGTGTTTGATCGAAATATGTTTTGAATCCTGTGTGTTCTGATTTTGCGGATGGTGAACGCGTAGGAGTAGCGCCGAAATGCCGTCGTCGAAACGGCGACAGAACTCTTGCTGCGCACTTGGTACTTAAATGGACTACATGCTAGTGAAAGGCGTGCAAACGGCGTCCCTTTTCGGTGTTCCAAAGAACAGTGCCACGAGAGATCTTTGAGAAAAGAATCTGCACCGATCGGACAAGCGTCTTGAAGAAACAAGCGGTGTCTGCGAGCTGCACATCGAGCCCCGCTTCGTCCTTCGAGACGACGTCCAGTAAATCGGCGGAAAGAAATTGGGGATTCTTTGTGGACACCCCGCGCTAACGCCTGACGCGATGCCGATGCTAAGACCTGAGTGGTGACCCTTCCGCAGGACGAGAAGAAAGAAAGCGGAAGGCAACATCACCAGAGCCCATCGTTGCAAAGCGTTCGGGGCTCGCTCAGGAAACTGACCCGCAATCACCAGTGGTGAGCAGCGAAGCTCCTGCCGTGATCCCACAAGGCATCAATAGCGACGCACTAGGCTCCCTGAATGTGCCAACTCCCTACTGGGCTGTTCACAAGTTGAGCAACTTGGACGGTGTTGCTTATTTAAAGACAGCTCTTGAGCCGAAGTCTAACAAGATCAGAATCGAAAGGGTGGTGTTCATTTGTTTCGACAACTTTCCTGGGGTGGCATGCCAAGCATACCTTCAGGGCTGCACATTTCAACTATATATGCGCTGCGCATTGTAACCATGTATTTCTATGCCGTGGTGTAAACTATTACAACTTTTACCTTGCCTTATTACGTGTGTTTTTGTTTCCTGGTCAAATGATGTGAAATAGTTGCTTGTTTTCTTCTTTAAATCTTATAAAGCATAACGTTTTCAGCTCAGGTTGTCTCATTTAAGTACCTGGGACACTTAAATACATACTAGAAAATGTTGGGCTTCAGTATGTGCCCTTTGGTTTCACCACAAAATAAAATAGAAAAACAAAAAACAAAAAACTGCTTCCGAGCTTTAGTATTTCCCGCCAATTATATCATGTTTGGCCTTTTGCAACCAAAAAATTGGAATTTCATTTAAATTGCACATTATCCGACGAACCGAAAGTCGAAGCTAATTCTACGCTGAAACAACTTGCAATCCGCTTCTTTAAAGTCTCAATTTTTCTTATGTGAAGGCAGAGTAATGTAGCTCGTACCGTCTAATATATTGAAGCATCATGTTACCAACGGTCGTGCCGCTGCGTAATTATTGCTGCCGTACGACCCCTGGCAGGTCGTCGCTGTATCAAAAATCCTATGTGCGCTTCACCAGCAAAACATTCTTATTTTCGCGCCTGCAGGTGCGAATGCGCACACGCTCTGGGTAACGCGCCGGTGTCGACACCTGTCGCGATCAATACCACGCGCCTCAGGCGAACGGCTCCGGTCTTAACGCTACCCAGTACGCTCTAGTATGGTGGTGTCTGTGCGCGTGCTCTGCGTGCACGAGCACGCGCGGCTGCACGTGTGGGCTGCAGCGACTTTCTGCTACCCTGTCGACTGCAGCGCCGCGATTGTTTTCTACAGGCGCAGCCTCATAAGCTCCCATTGCTGAGGCGCGCCGTTCCAAACACTATCCCGTAGTCTATACTTCGTTTCAGCTTCGGTCCAGACGCAGCCGATGCTACAAGCGCGAGCATGTGGCCCAGAACAGTGCTTGACTGCACGAGCGCGCGTGCTTGGCAGGGATGCTGAAAGCCCGGAGCTCGCGCTTGTAGCTTTGGCTGCGTCTGGACCGAAGCTGAAACGAAGTATAGTACATCATCATCGTAAACTTTATTAATCGATAAAGTAAAACGACCTTGCTGTCTCTGGTCGGTGCCCTTAGTCCAGGGCTCCGTTGGCCGCCCAGATTTGGCGGGCTCGCTCAACCAGTCGCTGCTGGTCATCGAGCTCTGTGCCGGAAAGGGCCGCCTCCCAGGAGGAAAAGGTGGGGGAAGGAATGGGGGTGATACCCTCACCGAGGGGGTGGGGGCATTCCCAGATGGAGTGGTACACGTTTGGGTGATCGCTGCCACATCCCGGACAGGTGCCTGTGTACCGGTTGGGGAACCAGCGATGTCGCTGGTGGAGGTTAGGAAACGTAAACGTTTGAAGTTGTCGCCAGTCCGCTGCCTCTGTCCGGGATAGCTCCCGATGCGGAGGGGGCAGGACCCGGCGGGTTGTTCGGTAATATTCCGTTACCAGGTGGTAGGTGTTAAGGTGTGTGTCGGTTGGAGTGCGGAGGGACTGGGAGTCCGCGGGTGTGTTTGGTTCTGGGTCCCACTGTATCCTGATCCCATCCGACCAGGCCCGGTTCGTTTCTACCGCTCGGGCTAGCGCGTGAGCACTTTCGTTGCCGGATAAGCCCAGATGTCCAGGGGTCCAGATGATCCGGATGACAGGTATCCGCAACTATTCGGTCCTTATGGCGTTGATGAGGTGTGCTGTTCGTGGGTGGAGGGTGTTGCCCGCGAACGCTCTGCACGCTGCTTGCGAGTCGGTGACGATATTTATCTTATGTTTGAGGTCGGTGGTGTCTCTGCGTGGGATTGCGTGTGAAATGGCCAGCGCTATGGCCATCTCCTCCGCCTCCTGGATTGATACGACGTTTGAGATGGAGCCCATGCTGTGGCAGGTGCCGTCTCTGTCTGTCACTGCGATGGTTGCTGCTCCAGCTCTTTCTTTGTGGATAGCAGCATCTGTGTACCATGTTTGTGGGTCTGGACCGTATACTTTCTCTAAGGCCCGGACCCTAGCCTCTCTTCGCCCTGTGTGGAGGTCTGGGTTCATGTTCTTTGGGATAGGTGCCGCCTGTACGCGGTTCAGGATGTCCGGGTTCAGGCGCACTGGGGCGGCTGGTTCTTCCTGCGTGGTATTGGTGTAGCCAAGTCTGCGCAGCGTTGCTCGGCCCGTTCGGGTGGCGCTAAGGCATGTGAGCTGTCCTGTTTTTTGCGCTTCGACTAGCTCTTCCACCTTGTTGTGGACCCCCAGCATCAGGAGTCGCTTTGTTGATGTACTTATTGGTAGACCAAGGGCTGTCTTGACCGCCTTGCGGAGCGAGGTGTTTAGCCAGTCCATTTCGGTGATGGTGAAGTTGTGAAAGGGCACATGATATGTGAACCGGCTCACAATGAGGGCTTGATAGATTCGCAGCGTATCTTGTTCACTGAGCCCCCCTTTCCGATTAGACACCCGTCGGATGAGGTGGGCTATTTGGTCGGCTTGTCTGCGCAGGAGCTCCACGGTGTGTCGTGCTCCTCCGTGGTTTTGGAGGTACATGCCAAGGATTCGTAGGCGCTCTACCCGGGGTATAGGTGTATTTCCTAGCGTTAGGTCGATGGTCGGCGCGTGTTTGTTCAGTACTGAGCGTTTTCGGATCACCAGGAGCTCGGATTTTTCACTTGCACAGGTTAGCCCTGCCGCTCCCGCGTAGTCTTGGGTGACGTTGACTGCTTCTTGCAGTCTGTCCTGGATTTCTCCCTCCGACCCTGTGCTGGTCCACACCGTGATATCGTCGGCGTAGAGGGCGTGTCGCAAGTGCGGGATTTGGTTAAGTTTGTGCGGGAGGCCTGCCATTGCCACGTTGAACAGCAAGGGCGATACAACTGATCCTTGAGGCGTCCCTCGTCCTGTGAGGCGAACGGGGTCCGAGCGGATGTCGCCAATCCCCAGGGTGGCGGTTCGATCCATAAGAAAGGATCGCACATAGTTGTATGCCCTTGTACCACAGTGGGTCTCGGTGAGGTTGCGTAGTATAGCATCGTGCGAGACATTATCAAAAGCCCCCTTGAGGTCGATGGCTTGCACCACCCTCGCTTGGGCTTGGCTTTGAAAGTCCAGGACCTCTTCCTTTAGTTGGAGGAGGAGATCTTGCGTGGAGAGGCGTGGTCGGAATCCATACATGGTGTCCGCAAAGTACCCTTGTTCCTCGAGATATGGTTGTAGTCGTGACAGGACGACGTGCTCCATGAGCTTCCCCACACAAGACGTAAGCGAAATGGGTCGTAGGTTTTGAAGTCCCAGTGGCTTGCCAGGCTTAGGGATGAGTGTAATGTCCGCGTGTTTCCATTCCTCCGGGATTCTTCCTGTCCTCCAGACCTCGTTGAAATATCGGGTGAGCGCCGTAATGGAAGCGTCGTCGAGGTTGTGCAGCATTTTGTATGTGACTCCGTCTTTCCCCGGGGTTGTGGTGCGGGTAAGCTTGGTGAGGACAGCTTGTATCTCCGATTCGGTGAAGTCCGCGTCTAGCTGGCTCGGCTCTTCCATGTAGGGGTACTCTGCGTAGTCGGGGCGTTGGCCGGCTGCGAGGTATCGGGATTCTAGTTCCTTCAAGGTGGAGGGTTCGTCCTGCTGCAGTCCGTGCAGAAGTTTGGTCACGGCCTTGGATGTCTCGGTCTTGGAGCGCGATGGGTCCAGCAAGGACCGGAGGATCGCCCAAGTTTTAGCGGTCCCAAGCGTTCCACGCAGCCCGTGGCATAGTTGGTTCCAATTGCTTTCCGCCAAGGTGGTTGCGTAGTCTGCCTTTTGGCTGAGCTCGGCGATGCGGAGTCGTAGCTTGCGGTTGAATCTCTGCGTCTTCCACCGCTTGGTGAGTCCTCGCCGGGCGTCCCACATGTGGAGTAGATGGGGGTCTATCGCTGGGGTGTCGATGGTAGTATGGACTTTCTTGGTTGCTCGATCAATGTCTTCATGAAGCCGTTGCGTCCACTCCTGGATGGAGTTAATGTCTCCGCTCTCGGTGCTCCCCCGCTGCTGTCTGAACTGGTCCCAGTTCGTGAGTCGAGCGGGTCGAACCTTTCGTGTTCTACGGCCTCCATCGCACACCTCGGTCTCCAGGATGTAGTGGTCACTTCCCAGCGTTTCGTCCAGGTTGGACCAGCTACACGAGGTCTGCGTGCGGACTAGGGTTAGGTCTGGGCACGTGTCGCGACTAACGCTGTTGCCCATTCTTGTGGGGTGTTCTGGTTCTGTCATGGTGGTAAGGTGATTGTTGGCGATGGCTTGTGCTAACCTGCGTCCCTTGGGGTTCTCCTTCACATATCCCCAGGTCGGGTGGGCCGCATTGAAGTCGCCCACGATCACCAGGGAGTTTTTTCGGGGCTGAACCACTTGGATTGCATCGTGGAAGAGGGCTCTGAAGTCATCGGCCTTCTCGCTTGGAGAGCTATAAACGTTGAGCACGAAAAGGCTGGGGAGTGTCTTTTTCTTGGGTAGGATTTCGAGTAATGTGTGGGGTATATGTCTATGCTGCTCGAAGGAATGGTTTATGACGGAGATGTGTTTTGCGACGAGGGTTGCCGCTCTGTACAGTGTAGCCTCCGGGCCGCTGTCCATTTGCATGAACATAGTATACCCAGAGAGGCTCGGAGGGCGGTTTGGCTCCTGTAGTGCGATAATATCCGGTGCAAAGTCTCTTGTGCCAATGTAATGCATGAGAGCGCCGCGCTTGCGTCTGTATCCTCTACAATTCCATTGCCAGATTGTTGTTGTGTGTTTCTCAGACAGCGTTAGGGTTGATGATGGGTGGACTGTCGGTTTTTGGCTTGCCATATTAGGTCTGAGGTGTGTAAGGGGGCTCCTGGGTCGTGGGGTTGGGCAGGATTTTTGTGTTGACCTTTGTTGGTGTGGGTGCGGTGTTGCTTGTGATTTCGACCACGGACTCATTGGGAATGGGGGCCATGATTCTGGATTGCGCGATCTGGCGCAACTGAACTGTGAGTTCTGCCACCTGCTTCGTCAAGGGCTGGATGAGGGGTTGTATGATCTGCTGGAAACGAGACTCTTGTTGTGAGATGATTTCTTCCGCAAAGCATCTGAGCTTGTACGTCGTTGTGAATGACCTTGGCCAGCTCACAGACTCGCCTGTCAAGCTCACCCATCATCTCGGCTCGGAGCGCCTTCAACTTGGCGTTGGATTCTTCTCTGAGCTTTTCTAGGGTTTCGGCTGACGTCGCTTGTGCCTTTATGGGGGTAAGCTGGCATTCTGATGTGGGGCTGGGTTCAGGGGGTGTGGAGGGTGGCGGTGTGAGAGAAGGTGTGGGTTTGATGGGGCGCGGCTCCGTCAACCTTACTTTACTCGCGGGCTAGCTGGGATCGGAGAGCTCAGCTGCCTGGACGGCGGGTGGTTGACCTGGTACTTCAGGGGGATTTCGGTTCCGCTTCTTGGGGTTCGGCGCCGGTCCTTGTTCCATCGCAGCTGCTTCCGCAGGTGTTGGATCCGTGATGGACGCGATTTCCACGCGCGCCATTGGGTTGTGGCTCGGCTGTGGTCTGGGTTGCGGGTGCTCTACCTTGGTTGACGGCGCAGATGGCTTCTGACGCGGTCCTAAGAGTCCCGTCAGAGGCCTGCGTTGTACTGGAGGTTGGCGGTTTAGCTGGCGACAAACGTGAGCCTTGTTGAGTGGCCCCCGCTGTCTTGCCGGACACTTTGGGTCGGTGGCTGGATGCGACCCACCGCAGTTGACACATTTTTCGTTGCAGTCGTGCTCTTGGTCCGCTGTTCCGGGTTTGCCGCACCTGCAGTATTTGTTCTCCTCGGGATGTGGGCAAACAACCACGCGGTGTCCCAGGCCCAAGCAAGCGGTGCATATTTGTTCTCGGGGTCGGTGTGGTAGGCACCGGTATTCGGCGCCCCTGAAGTACACGTAGTACGGAACCTTCAGTCCCTCGAAGTTGATGATGGCCGTGTTTGTTTGGCCCATCATCCGTGCGCATAGGACCTTGACTCCCTGCGCTCGTATTCTCGCAGAAAGAATCTCGGATGTCGGTCTTGAATCCAAACCCATGATCACTCCCCGGCACGAGTTATCTGGCAAAGCAATGTAAGCCAGGTTTTCGTATTGGCGGCCGTTGATTGTGATAGCGGGAAGCTCTTGCACCCTGACCGCTACCTCGGGCTCAGGGGTGCTGACCACGACGAGATTCTGGTCGCGGCGTATGCGGATCTTGACCGTGTCGATCTCCGCTGCAGTGAGCTGGGCTGCGTCTATGAAGGCCATGGTGACTTGTTCGGCACTCCATACTGTGAAATTGAGGCCGTCCCTAGGTCGTACAATGAACTTGTGGTCATTCACGGGTAGCGGCGACAGCCGGTGTGTTGGATGGGGCTTGCCGGATTGTCCGGGCCTCCCACTCGGTTTTGGGGCTTGGGATTGTTGTGCCATAGACTGGGCGGCGGCCGCGGCACGTTCCGCGATGCGTTTCTGCTTCTTTACCCGTCGGTTGACTACGTCGGTTCATGTGTAGTCGCCTGAGCTTTGCGGGGCCGAGTCATGCTCCATGGGTTGGGCGACATATGTCGTCTCAGAAGGGGTTTGGGACCCGGAATTTTCTTCTGGGTCGGTGCTGCATTCGTCCGGAGACAATAGAGAGGTCATTTCGGGCGACGCAGGGTTTGTCGAGGGCAGGACGGGACCTGAATTTGCTGCCCCTAAGCGTGGTTAGGCTGAGCGACCCGCCGCATAGACTTGGGCAATCCTATCTTCGATTAGACCTAGCGGGTGCGTCCCGCTTTGGATTTTCAAAGGGCCGAAAATGAATTTCGGGAGGACCTACTTGCTGATATGTAAATATTCCGTGGTCCTGACGTCAAGAGCAATCATTTGTTGTTGATTGTGAATCTCGGGTGTCGAATTGAACGGGCTAAGTAGCGCTGAATCTGAGGAGCGAATAACATACGTTGCACTCACTTAGACATCCTCTTCCTCCTCCAAGTATAGTACAGTAGTTCGTTTTCAGTTGAAGTCACTGTCTCGGTGCTCAGTGGCACTCGAAAGCACTACGACTGACTCCGTGTCACCGCAAACCAAAAAGAACGTTTATTCCCTCGTGGCCCTGCACAAGCCACAGGCCCCACTGCAAGCTCGTGCGTGCCTCGCTTGTAGAAAGCGGGAAGTTCAAAGAAGGCTCACGCCACAGTCGCATACATTAATTCGGTGGTTAGTGTTTGGAAGTTAAGACTACAGTGTTCTAGAGAGTTCTAGTGACAAGAGCGGCGGCCACCGCGTGAAAATTTTGCGCGTAGACGACACCGTAGCGCTGCTGTTCTGTGCCCTAGGAACTGCGGCAAGAGGCTCGAATAAAGAAGAACGAAGCACCGGCGACACACGCGCTTCATGTCTAGAGCCTAGCGGACATGGCCTCGTCACTTCCTTCCTATACTCTGTTTCACCTTATGATGTACCGCAGGAAAGGCTACAAGCGCGAGCTCCTTGCTTTGGTGCACATCTCGGTGGCACAAGCTCTCGTGACTTAGGAGCAGCTGCCATCGCTATGAGCTCGCGCTTCTAGCATTCGCTGCGGTACAACATAAGGTGAAACGAAGTATAAATATTTCTACAGGAACGTGCCCCCGTCAGCCTCGTCGTCGGCGCTGCTCGGCGTGTACTACTGTGGTTTGACTGGAGCTTTTCGCGACGCAGAACAAGTGCTAATGTGAAAACTTGTAGGTTTTCCTTTGTACTAATGCGTCTAGAGTGTGTGCTGTCCTCTACTTTTATCATTCGCGTGTTTTTGATGGAGATCATTTGATTAATATCGACCCCCCCCCCCTTTCTCAGTACTGACAGGACGTTCAGCAACGCTATAACTTGGGCTGCACGCGTAATAGCTACGAAAGAAACCACGCGATACTGATATAAGAAGAAAAAATAGACAAATAAATCTCAATAAATCTCTCACTTTTTTAATGGTGAGAGGAACAATAAACTGCTGTATTGTTTTTTGTCATCGTATTGCTGATGCGGGGACCAGCGTTTGTAAGGTGCAAGGCGGAGCGCGTTTGGGAACGGCCAAGGTGCCACTGCAACTGGCGAACATATAATAAATTGTTTTTTCGAGGAAGGCACTCTGTTAAGAAAAAATACCTCGACATACACAGGAAGCACATGAGAGATATCCAGCAACATAGTACGCAGAAAGACTACAAAAAAGTCATAATAAATTGCGGCATAGAATCCTAACCTCTTCGCCATTGACGATGTGCACATAGTCCCGAAGGATAAGGCGCGGTTCAAAATGTCTTTCGCACACCGCTGATGTCTCGGCGAGGCGTTTATCTTCTCGATTAAGATTTTTTTTCCCACTGTAGTCTGCGCGACTCCTCCTTTGGCGCACAAAACAACGACGGCTTACGATCGCTGGTGCTCCGGCTGCCCTTGTTGACCGGGAAGCCCGACTTGCATCCCGGCGCGAAGCAGTGTGTGCGTCCGTCTTTTTCCTTGCATTTATGGCCGAGACGGCAACGGAACGGGGAAGACTCCCCACCACTACACCACAAAGAAAAGTGCTACGGTGCTACGTTCGGGAGAAGCGTACCGCCTCAGCTTCGTCGTCTTCTTCGCTCATCGCACATCTTCCATCTGCCACAAATTCTCCTAGGGTACGGAACTCCAGCGCCACTCGCGGCATCTACGTTGGCAGTCTTCACGCGGCCCATTGTAAGCGGGCGCCGCTCTCGCCACTACACCCTCTAGAACACTGTATTAAAGGGGTCATGGAACGATTTTCCTACTTCTTCCTCCTTAGCTTTAATCCTCAATTCAAATGCGAATTGTGAAATCACGTGGTCGTGACATTCCTTCGGCACCGGTGCGATGAATCCTAGCTTCCACCGTGCTTTTTATGCACACCATAGAACTTGTCATTCCCCAGTGACAATAAGTTCCGTCAGGGCACTCATTGGCCATGAACGCGAATCCAAATATTCGTCGACGGATTGATTGTTGACGAGCGCATACGTCCGAGTGACGCAGTTCTCGTGTCCAATGCGTGAGCTGGGCTCTGCAGACGTCAGTTTGGCGCCGGTGACGCGCTTTTGGAACCGCGGATGTATCATAGTGAAAAGGCGGAGAGCTTTCGAAGGCAAGAAGGTACAAAATAATCCGCTATATTTTCAAATGTTCGTACCGGAAAGCTGGCTTTTGACTTTCTAGCCTCTTTAATTCTTTTGGCCAACTAAACAATATGCGATTAGTAAAGTCCCAATTTAAAATCATTCATCCGAACACAAAATTCGTTTCATGGCCCCTTTAAGACCAACGGTTAAGACAAGCCTCGTTGACTTTTTGCCTAGTGCCAAAGAGGACGACTAAGTTTAGTGCTAAAAACGATGAGAAAGAAATGAGCCGTGGAAGGCTGGCGGCACGCCGGCGACAAGGTTGGCCAGCATTCGAGCCACTGTACTTCGTTGCAGCTTAAAGGCCTGTTCACACATACAGCGGAGCGCTTAGTTAGCGCTACGTGAGCGCTCAAAGGAGCGCTCATGTGGCGCTTCCTAGCGCGTGATGTAGCGCTCGGTTAGCGCTTCAGAAGCGCTTTGTTAGCGCTTTGTTAGCGCTTTGTTAGCGCTTCAGAAGCGCTTTGTTAGCGCTTTGTTAGCGCTTCAGGAGCGCTTTGTTAGCGCTCTGTTAGCGCTTCAGAAGCGCTTTGTTAGCGCTCTCGCGCTCATTTGTGCCGTGCTTGCTGCTGCGGAATAGCGCGTGCACGGCGATTCCTTCATTGAAAGAAGAGGAAGTAAAAGAGCCGCTCTCCAAGCAAAGGGTCGGGCATGCGATTCAGAATCATGAACGCTGAACGACTAATTAATTGGGTACGACTAGAGCCACTCTATAAGCAGCGTAGCTGCCAGAGTAGCGACACGACGCAAAATTATCTAGATGCACGACGTAAGAAGCACCGATAGTGATCTCCATTTTGGGCCTGGAAGGTTGCCATGGTAGCCGTGCTGCTAACGACGCCGCACGGCAACTTTTTACTAGTTGATGTCTCCATTCGTTCATTGAAAAGTGGTAAAAGACGCTTGGCATGGCGGGACGGCACGGGCCTCTGGAGGAATGGTGCCTGTTTCTTCTTTTAAGTGAGACGATTTGCAGCCCGGGGACTGTCTGGCGGCGAGAGCTGCTAAGTATCGTAGGTGCACGGACAAGGCCAGTGGTTTTCCGCACCGGCGGGATGGCGTCCGCTTCGTCGGACGTACGTACCGTCCTAGTACTTTCGGACTTCGCTCCTATGGAACAAACTCCGACTACGCCGGCCATAACAGGATGATTGCCTCGGGAGTCGGGACATGACTGTTGCTGGACTGCCCCATAGTAAGCGAATGTATGCTTAGCATCAAACTTATTCAAGACCCAATCATTCATTCTTGATGAGATTTTCTCACCGACTGGCGAGAAGCAAAATCGACGACGGTCTCATCCTCGTATGGGGCACCCTCGACGGGGTCAACCAAGAAGGACAGCATGGTGGTCTCTGTATCGTTCTATTACGAGCGCCCACGGATGATGGACTGTACGACAAGATGAGATAGGAACGACTGACTCGTCGTCGTCTTTTATTCCCGCACCACGAGGCTATCCTCGTGGTACATCCTCTTTTCTCTGCATTTAAAAAAATGTAAAATTAAAATAACACAACCACACTAGGTAATAAAAAACACAGGAACCAAAGAGAGAAAGAGAGAAAAAAAAGAGAAGAAAAAGAAAGAAAAAAAAAACTACGGCATTTGCTGGAACGACTCATCATAACTTAGTCTCCGTGGAGGCTGTCTGCTTCTGCCAGATCGGCGTGATCAGGGCCCCTGCTGCCTCTGAGCTTGCGGTGCTTCCTGGCCCTCTGTCTCTTCATCTGTACAGTCTGGTCCAGGCGACTCCGGTCTCCCATCGTTTTCCGATTCCGAGTCGTCGTTTTCTTCTGTTGTCCTTGAATCATATTCTTCGTCAACTTTCAGGAGATGTTGCCTGTTGTGACGGAACTTCATGCCATCTTCTGTGACGACGCTGTACGATCTAGGAGCGACGTAGGACTCTACGGTTGCTTTCGTAGCCTATTTTCCATCGTTTAGGATACGGACGGTGTCTCCTGGCTGCAGCGGCTCTAGATGTCGTCCTTTTTTGAGATTCTGGGTGTGCTTTTGAACAGTTGGTGCTGGATCCGAAGAAAAGCCTGGAACCAGGGTTCGAAAACCACGGTTCATCAAAAGCTCCGATGGAGAGCGACCGCCTTCCAGCGGAGCCGTACGGTAGCTGAGCAAGCCAAGCCGGAAGTCCTCTTATGTTGAATTTGCTTTGCGGAGTAGCCGCTTGACCACCTTGACGCCTTTCTCCACTAGGCCATTGGAGCGGGGATACCCAGGGCTTGACACTGTATGAATAAAATCATACCGCGTTGAGAATTCTTTGAATTCTTTTGCAGAAAACTGTGAATCTCCGTCTGAAAGACAGCATGGTGCTTTCTGTATATATTTATTATTTTATAATTATTATTAATATATTTATTAATATTTGCGAAAGTGTGGAGATCACTCCATTAGCAGTTGTGTCATGAAGCTCCTCCACTTCGGGATAAATGGAGTACGCGTCATACACCACTAGGTAACGTTTACGACCAAGTTCGAACAAGTCTGCCCCAATCCGAGCCCAAGGATGATCAGGCACCTCACGTGTATGAAAAGGCTCATTCTGATTTATGTATGTGAAAAAGTGGCATGTCTCGCATTTTCGGACTAATGCAGTAATATCCGCATTCATACCTGGCCAGTAGACTAAGTTCCTTGCTCTTGATTTACATTTGTTGAGGCCTAGGTGACCGTGGTGTATTCTTCTAAGTATTTCTTTGCGCATTGCTGCTGGTATTACAACTTTGTTCCCTTTCAAAAAGACTCAATTGATGACCGAAATCTCTGTCATAACGGACTTCAGCTCACCCAGAATTGGAGTTCCAGCTTCTAAACCGCAATAGACCCTTCCCGAAAGTCAGTCTACCCACCCTGTGCAGAGCCAAACTCGACGCTTTAATGGCGGCACTACACAGTTTCTCCACACCAGAAAATGCAAACGTCTTCGAAAGCATAGAGCAGAAAGGGGAAAAGGTGTTGGTCTCCTTACGTCACCTTCGACTCACGAAATCGAGGGTGCTTGATTTAGCCGAGCATGATCTCCTATCACCGCCATTAGAGCGGCAATATTGGAGCTCATGGGACTGCCACAAGGTGACTCTGACTTTTGAAAAGGGTCTATTGCCTCCTGCAGAACGGGATCGCTTGCTGTGACTGCCTGCAGGCTGCCCAGGGTCCGGCTGCCTACCAGTGTTGAAAAAACTGCATTAGCATGTATTTCGACGTCGGTCGTGTCGTCTTCTGCTTGGGAATTACCGGAGATTCGGGAGAGTGTGTCCGCGATCACCAGCTTCTTTCCAAGGACGAACTGTAAATCAAATTCAAACTTAAGCAAACGAAGAAATAGTCTTTGCAACCTTGGTGGCAGGTCGCCGGTTGGAGCGTGAGCTTGGTTGCAGAAGCGACATCTCCACTTGTCTCTCTGCTGCTGCTTGGCTGTCTTGACGATTTCCACCTTGGCCGCTGCTTCAATCTACCCTTCAACTGCCGCGTCATCTCATGTTTTGTTGTAAACATTGGCTGTTTCTTCGGCCTTGCAGCCTTTAACCGCTATTTCTAAAGTCAGATCTTTTTTCCGCAGGAGTTTCTCTCGAATCTTCTTACTTGTCGTTCCATACGCGATCTGGTCTCGTAGCATGGAAGCCTTTAGGTCGCCGAATCCACAGGTCACTGCTTTCAGCTGAATATCGCGGTAGAAATGTTCGAAAGCATCTCCTTCCTCTTGTCGTCTTGTCCGGAACACGTAGCGTTCGAACGTCTCATTGGATCTCGGAAGGCAGTAGGCTTCGAACCTCCATACCAGGACATCGTAATTGTGGGCTTCTTCAGCTGACAAACCAAACATGTTAAATACCTCAATGGCTTCTTGCCCTGCGACGTGCAGAAAGATAGCGGCTTTCTGTTGCAGGTTGCGACGTTCCTTGGGCTCTGTAGCCAGAAGGAAGAGTTCCATCCGCTGCTTAATTTTTTTCCAATTCTCTGCAGCATGCTCTCTTAGCTGCAGCGGTTCTGGTGGTGAAAGAGCAGTCATGGTGCGTGGAGACTGAAGATCACTTCTGACACCATGTATCGTTCCATTACGAGCGCCTACGGATGATGGACTGTACGCCAAGACAACGCCAAGATGAGATAGGAACGACTGACTCGTCGTCGTCTTTTATTCCCACACCACGAGGCTATCCTCGTGGTACAGTCTCCAAAGGATTGTTAACGCCGTCAAAAGAGATGGACGCCGGAAATGAGGTGTTCTTCCCGACAGGGCGACTGATCGTCCGGAAGTGTACCGGCATGCAAAAAGTTAATACTTTTATCTGCTGTAGCCCACATATCCGTGTTAAAGGGGCCATGAATTTTTTTTTTAACTTCTTCTTTATTAGCTGCAATCCTCAACTCAAAAGCGAACTCTGAAATCACGCGGTCGTTACATGCTAGGGCACCGGTGTGATGACCCCAAGCTTCCACCGTGCTTTTTAAGCGCACCATAGAACTTGGCATTCGCAAGTGGTGATAAGTTCCGTCAGTGCACTCACTGGCCACGCACGCGAATTCAAATATTCGTCGACGAATAGACCGATCTCACCAAGCGTTCCACGCATGCGCGACGCCGCCATAACTCTAGTTCGTAGGAGGCAGACGCCAGTTCACGAGAGAGCTCATACCGCCTCGTGCTCTGCTCCCGCAGACCTCCAGCAGGGTTGTCGCGCGTGCAGAAAGACTACAGCTCCCACGACGCATGTCGGCAGCGGTGGCGTACTCAAACTAGCAGGTGAGATCGGTCTATTGATTGTTGACGAGCGCATACGTCCGAGTGACGCAGTTTTCGCGTCCAATGCGTGAGCTGACATAGTTTTTGCGTACTCTAACCAAAGTTTTATTAAAAATTAACACATAAACCCGACGTTTCGAGACCCGCTCTGTCCCTTGGTCACGGGTGGCTGTGGGTAGGGGCGCGGTGGGAAAGGTTGCCCAGGTAGTTGGCCTTGCTAAGGCTCACCCCAGAGGGCGCGAAGTCCAGGCACGTACGCGCTCGGGAGAGTGCCCTTGGACCGGCGGGGGAGGTTGCGCGGTGTGGAAGGTTGCCCGGGCGCTTGGCCTTGCTAGGGCTTACCCCAGAGGGCGCGAAGTCCAGACACGTACGCGCTCGGGAGAGTGCCCTTGGACCGGCGGGGGAGGGTGCGCGGTGTGGCAGTTGCCCTTTGGG
>JABSTQ010007128.1:0-67606 GCA_013358835.2 Ixodes persulcatus | reverse complement strand
TTTATGATGTTTTAGTGCAGTTCAGCGTCCATAATGCAAGGTGTAATTTTTTTCTCATTATTGTGCATAGTTTTAAAGATATCCATGCCTCAATGTTTTGTCTGGGGCGCGGCCAACAAACCGAAACTAGCCGCTTGATCCCGGCATCACTGGAAATCAGCCGCTATGTGAACGTGACGTCAGGATCGTTCTCGTTGAATGAGTACGCAGGCCGAGCGGCACCTACCTCTGTTGTGCTAGCCGTCTAAGATAGGAGGTAAGCTGATTTTGTTTTAATTCTGTATACGTGGTAGTTATCAGCATATGTAGCAAGAGTTGGTGCGTATACCCAAAAGCTAGCGACTGGAAAACCCGTGAACTCGTACGGTGCCGTACTCGGCGGCCGCCGTCGTGCGTGCGCATGCCATACTCGTCGCTTGTATACCCAAAAGCTAGCAACTGGAAAACGACGTGAACTCGTTCGGGGCCGTTCTCGGCGGCTGTCGCCGTGTGTGCGGTCTTCCACACTCGTCGCTATGCCTAAATTGTCATCGGGGCTCCGTGGATGGAGCGGGGTTGCTCTACGCCGCGCTGCCAGGGATAAACAGCACTGGAGGCCCTCTCGCTTTCGCGCTGCGGGTCAGTCCCAGAGACGAAGCTTTGAGGCTTCCCGGCGCGGGCCGCGGCGCCCGAACAGACGTGTGCTGGGCTGTACACGTCTGGTTTTTTCGTTCTTTTTTTCTCGGGCGCGTAAAGCCGAAGTCCAAAGTCCACTCGTCGAACAGCGTTCACCACACCCTTCTCCAATTTCCGGTCCATTGGAAAACTTGTGAAAAAGCACCTCCATGTTGCGCAGCGGGTTGTTTGAGCAGCCCACAGCGCTACACGTTGCACTCGGCATCTTTCGAGGAACAGCTGGGCAGTCTTGGGCGTACCGAGTTGCTCGCTAAAACGAGTCTTGGAGTCCTCACGAAGCAAATAAACAAAGACTATACCGAAGCTACACTGGCTACAGATAAAAGCAACGGCTAAACACGCCAATCACAAGCGGAAGTAGCGGTGGTAGCGGCTCAAAGAAGCGCACTCCGCGCAACGCCCAGACTGGAGGAAAAAAAAAGAATGATACTGGCGTCACGGCCCAGTGTTGCTTTAGCGATCGGCAACCCGCTGGCCGCCCCTTTAGGAGCAGCGGCTCGTGGCGGGTCGCATTTTTATTATCAGCATTAGTGAGAATGCGGCGTCCCCACGACGTAATATTTTAGCTGGGGTCGTATTTTGTGTCTCTACAGCGATACCAGTAATTTAGTTCATTTTGAGTTTTGGCCGGAGTTGCCCTTTAAGAAAATGTGGATTTTTTATGTCACTCAGAATCTACAATCCTGTATCCAGAAAATAATCATTACCGTAGAATACCGTGCATCCGCCCTTTCCACATTAAGCGCCCACACCCAAATTTGTAAGATCTGAGGAAATACGTGCAGTACATTATATGTAAAATTGATGACCAGACAAGCGCCCATCCCCTATTTTTTCGCGATCATCTTTAAATTTGAGTGGGTGCTTGCCCGGTATTTTACAGTAGGCTAATAAGGAGACTATCTTTAATTTTGGCAAGCCTCCATGGTATGCATAGTCTACAGTAAGATTCCTGGTTTGATAATCCAGTTTGAATGTTACCGTGATAAGATTCCTACCGTTCTTTTCGCTGGGGACTTCTTATTGAAATTTTTACTCACCCATCTATGATGGTCCAACTGCCCGAAAAATATATTTGTAGCATTAAATCTTCTTTATTTTTTATGCAGCTCAAGATTCAATCTTCTGCAAAGGTGCGACCAAGGCGGTTTTCGGTGCTGTAAACCTGCAGCGCCGGAGCATGACGGGGCAGCCCTGCAGGCGGCTGAAGCGAGCAGCTCCGAAGAGGGCACTGGCTCCTGACAAGCTGGCAGCCATGGGCAGGAAGTTTTCTCTTTGCTCCCAACATGCCAAACTCTGCCATTTATTTGCAGCCATCAATATGACTACATGTTGACCACTTTGAGTGCTTGGTCTCTTTATTCAGTAAATGCAAAATGAAGTATATGCATAAAGGTTGCTTGCATGTGAAGAAAGGCATCATTCCTTATGATGATGACAGGCCTGACGGAAGAATGTCGCAATCACGGACATCTGCACAGTGTGTTACAATACTTAAACATCGACAAGGAATCGCTCTAATTATTAAAGAGTAAGGAGATGTTTGTACATATTCAACAACCTTTAGTAACTCAGTTAAATAATTTTCACTTGTTTCCAACATCGTCATGCTTGTTTTCAACATACAGAAATTTAGTTAGTCTTTTTTGACCTCCGTGTAGTGAAGATCGCTTTGGCTGTCGTCACAGACGTAGCTTTGTTTACTGCTGCACTTATTAATTTTCTCCACCGAGCCACAATGGGCAGTGGTTGCAGAGGAATATCGGGTTCTATTACGGCAAATATCAGCTGAAACGCCATGACACCTTGTGCTCGGGACCATTAGTGCTGTTTGTCGTACCACTGGGCAAACACTTGCGCATGCTGGGGCCGAGACACATTTACTCCTGTGCTCGTTACGCCGTTCCAATCCCTGTCACGATGGGTGCACCATGCAACCCAAATCTATATACACTTGTGAAGGCCACATTTCTAGATAATTTGCCTCTGCATGTTTGCCAGTGAAGGGACAAATTAAATTCTTATTTACCAATTTGCTTTTTACTTGAGTGAATTTAACTTTCTTCTGCAAACAGCTGCACGATTAGGCCTTTCTGGAGCATTCAACAACACGCCCCCAGAACCGGCATTTCTGCCGATCCATTCTGAATGAGGAATTTAGCTGGGGAATGCTTTAACAGGCATTACACAGCAGTGACGCACGGCCTGCCGGTATAGTGCTCATCCTATATGACAACAGGCAAGTGTGGGCGACAAAGCGTCACGGCGACAAAGCGGCGTGCTGTATCTTGGTCAAGTAAGCGGCACTCGAAGGCATACGCTACAGTGCAAGTCAACGGAGCGAGCGCGGGTGGCCTAATCACAGCGCACTCGGCTCTCGCGTCGCGATTGTCGGGCACTGCCATTGTTTCTGGTCGATGGCAGTGCGGCTTCCCTCATGTCGCCCATGTTTGTATTTATTTTAGGGGTCTTGTTATGCACCACAAGTAAAATAAGGAGTCTGATTATTCATTTTAAACAATTATAATAGATATAAAAAATGTGTCGTTGATCTGAACGCGGGACATTGCAGTTGGTTTTGTTTTGGCTTCAACCCTTCAACTGAAAGCAAAATGGCCATGTAACACCATCTCAATTCAGTTCGGTCGTACCACAGTTAGCGGCCGCTAACTGCCGTTTGCCTAAGGAAGGTTAAAACAGCCTGTGTCAATAGGGTATGGCACACATTCAAACGCAGACACTACTATCTGCTGCTTAGAAGGTTACACTGGGTACCAGATATGGCTTCGATGCCTCTATTTGGCCAGCTAATCATCTTTGTCATTTTTTTTATTTTTATTTTGTTTTTCTAATCTTAACAACTGATAAGCCAATTTTGAGGATGGGAAAGGTATCTCTAATTTAAATGTGCCAGCTAGGGTAAAGAAGTCAATTAATAGATTTGAAGTATTTACTGTACTAATTATTACTTTACACTTTTCCTGTGATGTCTGCCACAATCGATAAAGCTAATTTGAAGAAATTTGTTGTTTATTTCTGTATCCTGTCTTTTTCTCTTAATTTCGATCCTGTCACGCTTAGAAACATCTTGTATATTGACTACTTCTTTTTTAATACTTCCAAGAAATAAACATTCAATCTGCATGGATATAAATATGATACTTCTCTGCAGCCACGAATATCCATCTGAAATAAATTGTTGAGATTTGTTTGATGTGCCACCTATAGCCCCCCCCCCCCCCCTCGAAAAAAACAACAAAAAAAAACAACTAGTATATTGGTTGTTACGTTTTCCTGCAACTACATCTTTTTAGCAGTGTTTCCCCCAAAAAAATATGCTTGGTTCTGCAGTAGTTCAAATACTTAACATGTCGTAACTATTGGGGTGGTTGAACCCGGTACATACGACTTATTGCCTTGTCATACTCATTTTCAGATGCCTTCCAGCTGTACATCACGCGGACATCCTCGGGTCAGTCACCGAAGAAGCGGAGGTTCCTCATGAACAGATACATTGGCGAGCAGCTTCACGATATCAACAAAAACTTGAGTTCTAAGGTAGAACTTAACCTTTACCTTCGATTTAAAGAATTCAATATATATGTCAACTCACCTGCTTTAGAGTCATTCTTTCTAGAGTGCTTTTTTTGCATGCTCTTTCTAGGTGCTGTGTCAATAGTTAATTTCAGTGGGAGCCTGGGGCCACACCGCCTAGATAATAAAAGTGTCTGCATCACCTCCTCTTCCTTAATGAAATGGCATCACAGTCGGATTATGCTGACACGGTGACTGGGCCTGAGTCCCACCTTCGACGCGCTGATTGAACACAAGTGTAAGCCAAACACTGCCACAGCACTCGTGCCCAATCTCACTGTGCGATCGATCTCGCTGTGATGATGGTATGAAAGTGGTCTGGAGGCTTTGCCTATCTAGGTGGTACTGTCTCGGGATGCTAACCTTTTGTGAACAGGAATTGCGTGGCACCTGTATCTGCGGGTTTACGTAAGGTCGACCAGCGTCTATAGTCTGGTTGACCCGTGTCTACAGTCGGGTCAACCCGTGTCTACGGTCGGGTCGACCTGTGTCGTAGGTCGGGTCGACCCGTGTCTACGGTCGGGTTGACCCGTGTCTACAGTCAGGTCAACCCGTGTCTACGGTCGGGTCGACCTGTGTGTATGGTCGGGTCGACCTGTGTCTACGGTCGGGTCGACCCGTGTCTACGGTCAGGTCGACCCGTGCTTACGGTCGGGTCGACCTGTGTAGTACCAGTGTCTACGGTCGGGTTGACCTGTGTCTACGGTCGGGTCGACCTGTGTAGTACCAGTGTCTACAGTCGGGTCGACCTGTGTAGTACCCGTGTCTACGGTCGGGTCGACCTGTGTGAACACGGGACCTGTATGTCCATAACACCATATGACCCAAACGGGTAAGACCCGTACAAAAAGTATACGGGTTTTTTCAGTAGGGGATCCCTTTCTATGATTGCAAATAAGTTGTTTCGAAAGCTCTGCGGCGTCCAAAAACGAGTACATGGACAGCAAAATAAACTTGATATGGACGCACGTCTTTACACGGCTTTCCCAAAAGTGTGTCAAATAAGGATGAGTACCCACATTGCAAAGGGACGTCACCGATCCTCAAAAAATAAGAAGCAAGCTTACCTGGCACAGTTATTTGGGTGAGCACGAAAAGCGGTTGGTACGAGTCAACGGATCGGTAAAACGGTGCTGACGACACGACACCAGAAGACAACCCTAACGTAACGAGCCTGCTGACAAAGAGAGTGGGCATGATAGGGAAGATGGGGAGGAGAGCCCTAGCGGGAGCAAGGAGCTCTGGCGGTTGAAAAAAGTTCGCTAAATTAGGTAAACATTTCCGTTCAGCCACCGCTCACACTCGAATAAGTTGGGGATAATCAATTTCTTTCCTTTTTCTCTTTTTTTTGGATTCAGCATATTGTTGAGGATCACTTTAAGAGTAATTAGGCGATAAGGCGATTACAACCATCAAACCCTAGCAACACTATAGTTGTTCGCCCCTAAGCTCACAGTGCGGTGGAAGCTGGGTGCTCGCCGGCCCAATCAATGGCGGGCCTCTAACGCCTGACCTCGCTATCCGCAAGTGAGTATGAGGGGGAGGTTATCACGTGGTGCAAGGCCGGTAGTTGGGCTGGTTTAAAGAGAATAGCATAACGAAAGCAAATAAATTTTTGTTAGTTGTCATATATCCATATAACGAACAAAAAGCGTTTTGAAATTTTTTTATAATATAGGCAATGTTAATATGACTATTGTAAACGGTTTTAAGTACCTTGGTGTGGTGATCTCACACGATTTGCAATGGCGCACCCATATAGATAATATTTACTCCTCGGCCTATCGAAGTTTGTGCTTCCTTTAAGGAAAGTTTAAAAATGCCACTAGTAATGGCAAAATGACAGCTGATAAGATAATGATCCGTCCTATTTTAGAGTACGCCAGCGTTGTATTATGGACTCCAAACAAAAATGTAGACATCAATAATCTAGAAAAAATTCAGACAGGCTGCACGTTTCATTCTTAATAAATACAAACGAACAGACTCTGTGACTGAAATGCTTAACCAGTGTAGACTTAAATCATTGGAAACTAGATGGAGAATAGTGCTGCTAAATTTCTTATTTGCGCTGTATAACAAACACTTAAACATTGGACCTGAACTATATTTAAAAGAAACACATAAGCGATCGCGCAGATTAAATCACAATAAAACAATCCGACCGTATAATTGTACGATAGACGTTTTTAAATATTCATTCCTTGTGCAAACAATTGAAGAATGGAAGCAACTCCCAGATTATGTTATTAAAGGGCAACTCCGCTCAATTTCAAAAATTTTAGGCTAATATGCGATTCCATTTCCCAAAGCACTACTAAACAGCTCTACGTCTTCGGATTCGCGAAAGGTGGAATATTAATTGTGTAATCTGAATTTAAACATCAGCAGATACCGAAACCGAAACTTCGGTTGCGTCAGGCAACATTGGTCTCGTGTCGCGAGAGTCATCACCACGTCACGTCAAACCACGTGGTCTTGTGATGTTTGGGGGGGGGGGGGAAGATACAGGACATGTGACGCGAACAGGCCGCTTCGGATGGCGTAAACGGTGACGGCCCGGGGGAAAGGGAGAGGCGAGAAGACGAAAGAGGAAAGGGGGAGCGGAGAAACCGGACATGGGAAACAAGTTGGGGCGGGTCGGGCGTCGGGAGAAGCAAGTCCAAGCGGGAAGACGCGCCAAACAAAAAGTGCTAAGGAGCGCGATGGAGAGAGCGCGGGAAACAACGCACCAGAGAAACACAACGAAAAGGCCTCACGCTGGCGTGAGCGCCCCAGGCCTCCGAGCCCTGAGAAACCCGGATCGCCTCAACCGCAAGGCCATTCGCTAACGTCAGCGCTTCAAGCCCCAGAACCCTATGAGCCCGACCAGAGAAACACAACGGCCACCCGCTGGCGTCAGCGCCCCAAATTCCCGAACCCTCCGAGCCCTGAGAAGCCCAGATCGCCTCAATCGCAAGGCCACCCGCTAGCGTCAGGGCTCCAAGCCCATAAACCCTGTAAGCCCCGGAACTAACTCGCCTACGAACCAGCCCAGTGACGGACAGCCCGGGCCACCACCCCTTCAGAACGCCACGACGGTCGGTGAGATGCGGGTGGCATCAGCACCGACTGCTATTAATATTAAACAGTAAATATCGCTTTCGCCTCGTTTCTCCTCACCTCAGCGTGGGCCCACCACAGCGCGTCTCTGCCTCCCCTACGGGGGTCGTCGCAGTCTCAAAGGTTACGTGATCCTCTATGCGACGGCGGGCGAATGTAGAGCAAAGCGCAAGTGTCGTCTGCTCTGGAATTTTCGCGATTGTAGTTTGCTAAAACATCGTGTGTAAACTTGTGAAAGACACCTCCCGGGCTGGTCAACTGGTAATTCGAGCAGGCAGCAACACAACATCGTGAGCCTATGTATCTTTCGACATTCATCGCAGCTAGGCATCACAGATGTCACCCGCGCTCGTATCGTAAACAAAACGTCCTTCTAAAGCTAGAGCAGCGGCGAGACGAAACAGACTGCTCCCAGCTCTCAGCTCCGAGAATCGCGCAGGGTAGCGCAAACTAGCGGATCCGTGTAACGGTGATCAAGTGGACGCCATTGAGCCAACACCGGGAGGAGAAACTCATGACGTCATCGTTCAATATTGCTCTGAGAAGTAAAAACAAACTAAACGTGAGAATAACGAAGACATGCCTCTAGCGTAGTGGCTCAATGTTGGCTGCTCCAACTCCGTGGCATTGACTGCGCTGATGATTGCGCCACACGTCGCACGCAGGAGTTGGCAGATTTCGACGACTTGGCTCATTTGGAAGTTTGCTGGCCAGTTTAATAAATATATAGACGGAATTAGATCGTAATATTTAACATGAGGTCTTCCTATATGACACTGAAGAGGACTGCATAGTTTTCTAAATATCAAAAATGAAGCGGAGTTTCCCTTTAACTTCGCAAATATGTCCCAATTCGAGTCTTCTTTAGAAAATACATTTATCCAGCAATAAACAAAAAGGGGCGTTTCTCATTTTTTTTATTTTTCTCTTCTTTTTACAAAGTGTAGCGATATGTTCATGTTGTCTTCAATTAAAATTGTATAACAGTCTTCCATTATGTACATATGTATAGAGTTCAAATTTTTATACGGCTGCATATATACTGTTGTTACTTCTCCTGTGATAGCCTTCGAGTGAAGGCTGACAGTATTGTTAAATAAATAAAACAAAATAGATAAATGCAGCTTCCACCCCGCTTTCAACTTACAGCCCGTTTTTTTCTTTCTTCTTTTTTTGGGGGGGGAGGGGGAAGAGGCGCGAACAAGCCTTCCCGTTGCCCCCGTTCCCATGCACTTGTTTTATTGCAAAGGTACCAATGCCCTCCTGGTTAAGATGACGTTTCGGCCATGCCTGTTGTGCACGTTTTTCGCACCAAAGTTCATAAGAGCCATCAATCGTGTCGCAGAAATGCATGGCTCAGAGCCTAACATCACAATACTCTATGGCGTAGATGGCTGCTGCCATCTACGCCACGTTCAAGGTCGTGAACTCTTATCGCCGTCACCTTTTCTGAAATCACTGCGAGCACATAGAGCCATTCGGTAATGGCGTCTCTGTTCGATGTCATCGGAAGCGCGGGACCGCACGGAAACCTGCCCGATGGAGGGCAGGAATCATCAGACCACGAAGACGAAGCCTGGACTTTTCCCGTTTCACAAAGTGGAGCGCCTGCCGAAACATTTTATGATTTTGCTCAGAGCCTAAAAGACTGCATTTGCAGCTTCTTTTTTCCAACTCGTGCAAAAACACTAGGTACCACAGAACAGCTTCGACAAAACCTTCGGGGATTTTCAGTGGCTACTTGAAGTCATCCTGAACAAACACGAACAGCAGGTGAAAAAAAGGCACCTCTTTCGCCGACGGCTCCACAGACATCCATTGTTCATTTGGGGAGGACTTCCCGCGCTTTCTTTTTGACCAAGTACGTAGTAGCTACCAGAGAAAAAAAAAATATGTAAGAAACGTTTCTTGTAAGTGAAGCCTGAGGAGCCTCTGTTGCAAAATCCACAGAGTTCTTCATTCAAGCACATTCCTATTGGGAATGTTATTCAGAAACCTTTCGAAGTTCCAGAGTGGGCAAAGAGACTCCTGCAGCCAAGAGAACAGGTGGGGACCACACCGGATGTCTTAAGGTGTTTTCGTGACGGCACGGCATCCAGACAAGTGGCAGCGAATGCCAGCTCCAGTCAACCCATGCACAATTTGCACCTTATGTTGTAGACG
Organism: Ixodes persulcatus; assembly: GCA_013358835.2. Classification (NCBI taxonomy): domain Eukaryota; kingdom Metazoa; phylum Arthropoda; class Arachnida; order Ixodida; family Ixodidae; genus Ixodes; species Ixodes persulcatus. The sequence continues at coordinate 58,072 of JABSTQ010007128.1, read as the reverse complement.
GATGAAATGGGAATCACCAACCCCTTGGGGGCCAACCAAAACCAGCATAAGTTGCTTGTTGTGTATTTCTCCTTCCTTGACCTGCACCCGAGGTAAAGTGCGACCCTGAGGCACATGCATCTGACAGTGATGACCAAGAAGAAAGATACAGAAACTGATAGACTGGAGAAGGTGTTGCAACCTCTGCAGCAAGAACTGGCCGAGCTCAAGAACAATGGTCTTCAAGTTCAGAGTGGTGAAGGCACCATGATAGTGAAGGCCACGGTTGCCGCAGTTTGCGGTGACAATCTTTCGCTGGACAAGCGTGGAGGCTTTTCTTGCTGCTTTAGCAGTGGCAGAATACGTCGCTTCTGTATGGCAACTAAAGCCAGGCTGGCAGAGCTCACGAGAGGGAACTCTGTGTGATAAGAAGTGCAGCTCGACACAGCATACACTTATCGGCAATTGCTATCAACCCATCCTTGAAAAAGCAATACGGAGTAACCGGGCCATCTCCAATGCTACCCTTGGGAGACTTCGACGTAGCAAAGTAACTGATGCCAGGCGTAATGCATGACATGTTTGATGCAGGATTTGCACTTCTTCTCTATTGTGTTCTTCAAGGGCCCATCCAAGAGGTCACCCTTGCATCGTCAGCCATTGAGAAGGTAGCCAGGTTCAAACTTGGCTTTAATGACCGAAATAACAAACCTGAACCTCTAAGTGTCAACTTCAGCAAGGACCACCGTGACCTGAGCGACACAGCTTCGTAAAAGTGGTGCCTGTTTAGGCTGCTCCCACTGATGACGGCCTTTAGCATCCCAAAGGGCAATGCACATTGGGAGCTCTACCTGAAGTACCGGGAGATCACATTCATGATTCTTGCTCCTGGGGTTATCGCTTACTTCCTGCCATACCTAGAAGACAGAATGAGAGGTTTACTAAAGAACTTCATGATACATCCCCGTCAGCCAGTGTGCCCCCCGAGCTGCACTTCTTGTCCATTATCCCCGCATCATCCGGGAGTATGGGCCCCTGCAACAGTACTGGTGCATGCGATTTGAGGCGAAGCACAAGTACTTCAAAGGTCTGGCATTGAAAACCAAAAATTTCCTGAACATCACCAAAACGTCGTCTACACGACACCAACTCCTGCAGAGTTATGAGCTTCAAACCTTTGTCCTTGAGAAATCTGTTTACGCTATAAGGCTCAAAATGCTAGCTCCCACAGAACCTAATCAGTGCGCAGAAAGCCTGGCATCTGATGGCCTGCAGGTCTGGGAAGAGAAGTTAATCAAAACAAGCACGGAAGTCTACCGAACTGACGAAGCCCTTCCTATGAACGAGACAACGTCACTAAGCTTTGCTAAAGTTAGCACGGTGCACATGGTGAATGCTAGTGTTCCCTCTGCTCAATGAGATACAAGTGGGGAGATTCTGCAGACACAGGTGCAGCTATAGAGTGCAGACCACCGACATCTTTTACCTCAAGCAGCCTGGTGAAGTGACCTGCTTCCAACGCTTGGACCTCGAATAACAAGGGAGAGCTTGTGCCAAAGTGGCACAGCTTTTTTTAGCCTTATGTATTTCAAGGAAGACCAGTGAGCCCCCAAAAGACCTTGTGTGACTTCACTCTAACCTATCCTACTGACTCTGAGACGTTTTGCAGACTACGAAGAGACGTGCTAAGTGTGATGGCAATTACAGCGGCACTCTATATGTATTTTGCTTATATGCCACAAACCATGCCTAAATGTTGTGTAATAAGCAGTGTTACTAACAAAAGGAATAGTTTTAAAACATAGCTGGCTCCTGTGTCTATTAACTTGTTTTTTCATACTGAAAGGTAACCACGACCATAACATCATAGTAGGTTACAAGTCAAGGATGTAGCGGCCAATGCCCCTCAAAGAGAATATTGTATTTCTCCGCCACCAACCTTGTCGCTTTGTTTCGGTGACATCACGAACTGCACGAACCAACCTTTTTCTTGCAAACGAATATTCTCAACATGGCTGCCGGGCAGATTTTCTACGACTGCGGCATCTTGTAGCAGTTATTCTGCTCTTTACCATGCTTTTCACTTACACGAGCGTACGTCGCGAAGTCGTAAACGCGTCCAATTTTATTCGCAGTAGGTTCTGGCGACAGCGTGAGAATCCAGCGATAGCATTGGCATCGAAAAGTTTGCTTGCGGAGTAAGGCCTAGCATCGTGCATACGTTGGACGCCGTCTGCTTCGTCTACCTCAGGTTGCGTCTCAACATCGAGAAGGTATCGGCTTTTCTTCGCAGTGGTTTCCGTGGAGCGACGTTAAAATGCAGCGGTCAACAAACTCTTCTTTATAAGTGTAGTGAGCTGTGCGGGAGGAGCATAAGTCAACCGCGAACAATTTGAACCGTATCTTTGCTGGCGTTAATAAATGGTCTGTCTAATGAAATGTCACCTTCAAAGCAGTATGTATTCATCTGTGAAACGTGGCGCACTTGTCAATTTTCCGTGTCGATTTCAGCTGCACGGTAATCTATGACTGCGATAGCATCCTCGGATGCACACTCGTTTTCAATACTTAGCTGTTACATACATTGTATTTATTTATTTAAAAGTTCCCTCGGGCCCGAAGGCATTACAGAGGGGAGCGGGTTACATCAGTGGAAGTCAACAACATAAAATAAATAACAACCTATGAAGGCAAAACAATATGTACATATTAGTGAAACGCTGAAATGTGAACACTGCTAAGGCAATTTTTGACAGCAACGCTGTCATATATTGATACAACAGACGCTGGAAGGTGGTTCCACAACACTGTGGTTCGGGGTATGAATGAATTGTGAAAAGTAGTAGTGTTACATGAAGGTATGCCCATCTTGTGTCGGTGATCGAGACGTGGTGATATGTAAAAAGAAGATGCTAATAACTTGTCATGCAAAGTATGATTGTGGCAGTAGATTGTGTGAAACAGCCACAAACGGAAAACTTCTCTACGCGATGCAAGATTAGGCAGGTTCAAACTTGATTTCATGGATGTTACGCTGGCAGTGCGGTGATAATTTGTATGTATGAATCGGGCGGATCTATTTTGAATTGCTTCAACTGCAGATGTTAATACGTCAGTACCGGGATCCCAAATTGAAGAGGCATATTCTAGTGTAGTGCGAATAAGCGTTTTGTAAAGAAGTAGTTAAAGCGATAAGGGGGCTGCTGAAAAAGTTCGTTTGATGAGACCCAGCATACGATTGGCGTTACTTGTTACCTATTGAATATGAGTTTCCCAGGACAGATTGAATGAAATATGAACTCCCAAATATTTGTGGCATTCAAATGATAAAGCCAGTGATGCGCATGTTACAAACATTTATTTGATATTGCTTCGGAGGTTAAGAAGCTGATATCTTCTATTGGAAAAATTTGAGAGAATTTGAGGGAAGCAGATTTGGTTCTCTCAATTGCTTCCGAACATTCTGCGTTTTTACAGAGGCCCTTTCAGTCGCCTGTTTATGCTTCGAAACCCGAGTATGTGACAGGTGGACCCCACTCGCGTCGCGGCCTAAGGTATTACCGGCTAACACGCAACAGACTTTCCAATTTACTTAGGAAGAAAAATGTTTCCCACACTATTCGATTGCAGCTTTGGTTTAACAATTTGTAAAAGTTGAAAAGTACGTCAGTAAGAATTGATTGCGAGGGCAGCTTCTCTTAAATTTATGAATTGTGGCTTTCTTATATGCAAAATGTTTGTTTAAAGACAAATTTAAAAACATTCCGAATACCCTGATGTCCTGATCTTGGTTCAAATGCAAGCGGCATAATGGTTTGTCTTCATAACAATAACATCGACAATGTTTGAATCAAGCAACGACAACGACAAAATAGAGGAGACTTTAAAAAAAAATTAAATCAAGAAAAACTAAAATAATATCGCTTCTCTGTCCGCAGCACAAAGATATAGGCTCGAACAGCCTAATTACGTTTCTAACATATGGGTACCTCTGCATTATACCAGGCCGTAGCCGTGAACGAGCTCTTCAGAGTCCGCCATCGTCTTTCGGGTCCACCTTGGCAAAGTCAGACTCGTGTAGAAACATATCGAACTGCTTCTTGGAGGCAACTTCGCAGTCCTCATTGTGATAGCCTGCATGGAACCATCGGGAAAAAGGGTCGCTGTCATTTTATTGACACGTTTCATCAACTTTTTATTGACATTCGTTTCATCAACACTGGGCGTTTCATCGACACTACCACACTGTGCTGTGAAGTTTCATCAACACGCAAATTTCACGCTGTAGGAATATTTCGCCGTGCGTTTATCACTGGGGCACGTGGTATACTGTCTAACTCACCCAGTTTACGATGCTTTGCGGAAGAATTCTGCGGCAGTTCATTACAAATATGTGAACCCACCTGGCCCACCCGTACGTGCCCCTTCGCAGCGGCGGGCACGGGTGGTCATACACCCAAGCATGTACCCGTACCCTCGCTCACCAACAGACCAGCGCACCCCTAACCAAAATAAATGATGTCGACAAAACATAGCAAGATATGTCGATGAAACGAGTGTCGATGAAACAATCTGTTGATAAAACATCGCAGTTGTCGATGAAACAAACTGTAGGTAAAATGTCGTTTGAGGAAACAAGTGCCACCGCACAAAAAGCCAGTTCCCGAGTTGCGTTACTTCAACGCCATCGAACTGGCACCATGCTTAGATACCCATTGCCAGACAAAATGCACTCTAAACAGAAAAAAACGCAAGAATTTCACGTTCCTCTGCTGTTAAAGTTGATGACCTGGAATTGGACAAGGAGCAGCTGGTTCGTCCCCACCAGGCAAATTGAAAAAGTTCTAGATTGGACAAGAAGGACTCGTTATTGGCGTTACTGGTGCAGAATTCTGACGAGCACAGCAGGCTTGGGCTTGAGAGTTAAGAGTTAACTTGAAGCTTCCTAAGCCAAGCGTATGGCGAGTGCACACCGACAGGGGGAAGCGACCACCTACCTTTCTGATCTCGTTGCAAGCCTTACGACCTCAGCCTTCATAGGGCTCTTCGTGATTCGTCATATTGGACAACGTCTTAGCAGCCCATTAGGCAGATGCTATGATTCCGTTCCAACAGTACACCCCTAGGCCTTCCAGGAGGCGACACACGTAATCCGGGTGCGAGTAGAGACCCCAAAGCGAGACTGGCACCTATTTAACCTCTGGGCGAGCTGAGGGGAGCACTACAGCAGCACCAGCGGAAAAGAGGATTACAGCTTTTACAGACAACAGCACGCTGTAGTCTGTGGCTGGTTTAAAATGAATGGATGTGTTTCTCACAAAACCAAAAAACATCTTTATTTATTGTAAACCAGTTTCACAAGCCACCCAAGTACTCAAAAGCCTCCTTTCATTACTTCACAACTCTTTCCTCTGCAACACGTCTGGCTACAATCTGTGCATTGTGGTTTTTTTGGTTCCAAAAAGGTTTGATTGAATCCTCTACTTTGCACGAGTCGGAGGGCTCTAAACTAAGGTCTCTATGGAAGTCCGCTTCACTTCATCACAGCAATCCTGCAAGACTGACAATATCAAGCTAGAGTCGGACTGAACTAGGCACATTTACCGGCATTGGCTTTTCCCAAGATCTCAGTCCTCTCATCAACCCTTCTATTATTCTGTAGCAGACTTTCCCTCACGTCTAGCAATCGGTGCTCCTTTTTTTTCGGCATATTTCAAGCGAGTACATTGCCACCTCTGAAATTTAGGAAATCAATGCCACACCCCTTCAGACCGCACCTTGGCGCACAAGGGAACCTCCTCCTCATCCACCACGGGGTGTTAGCCAACTCGCCGAAGTGAGATCCAAGTGTCATAATGGCCGTCGAATCAAGGTAGCTTTCGATGTCCCTATTATGCTTCAAAACATATCACTAGCACTGGGATTTTGCTCTCCACTGTGCTAGCACAAGTTATTGTTACTCCCAGGGTGGCCCCAGTCGTGTGAATGGCCACAAGTGCCCCATTTATGCTTCAAAACGAATCACTGGCAGTGAGAGTTTGCTGTGAACAGTGTTGACACACGTTATTTTGGTTCTCAGCCACAGACATTGCGTTACTGCCTCGAAACAGATCACTGGCAGTGAGAGTTTGCAGCCCACAGTGGTGACACTCGTGATAGTGATTCTCAAAATGGCCTCAAGACCTATCCAAACAGGATACTTCAGAAATCGTTGTGGTAACACGACTCCGTCGAAAAGTGTTGGAAGTTCCAGCGTCCGGCAGTCCGGCAGTCCGATCTCTGTTTGAACAGAACCAGCCAGACATCACGACTTCCTTCCTCGCTTCCACCGTTTTTTGATGGCCTTGATACTCGTCTAATTTGACGTCACATATGCCACCTGCTAATGCAGTCTGTCTGTTCTGCGGAGCCCTCGTATCCTTGTTCGTGCTCCAAAATTTACTCGATCTTACTCCAGTGTAAGGGTTTTGTACCTTTGCGTTCAAACCCCTACACGCGTCCAGCATCGCTCTATCTATGTTAGCACATGGCATGACCTGCCGGAGAGAAGCGTTGATCTATTTGGGTAAGATTTAGAACACAGCCCTTCCCTTTCCCGTTTTCGGGACCTGAAGAGCGGTGGAGGCCTTGAGCAATTGGCCGACAGCCAACAGAGCTTGCGAGTGGCTGTCCGGACCCACGTGATGAGCATGCTCAAAACCCCCATGAAGGACACGGGCAAGACTTGAAAAAGGAAACCTTCCCCGGCAAAAAAAAACACACAAAAAAAACAGACGGAAGTGGAACGCCGTTTGTTTTATATCGGAGTCGTATCGCCACTTGATTTTGTAATTATCCAGTTTGGACGGGCCTTCAGTCGTGTGAATGGCCACAGATGTCCCGTTTATGCTTCGAGACAGATCACTGCAGTGACAGTCAGCAGCTCACAGGGCTGACACACGTTGTTGTAGTTCTCAGAGTGACCTCAGACGTGTGAATGGCCACAGATGTCAAGTTCATGCCACGAAACGGAGCACTGGCAGTGAGAGTTCGCTGCGCACAGTGCCGACAGACATTATTGTGAATCTCAGAGTGACCTCGGTCGTGTGAATGGCCGCAGACGTCCAGTTTATGCCACGAAACGGGACACTGGCACTGGTATTTTCCTCTCCACTGTGCTAAAACACGTTATTGTTATTCCGAGAGTGGCCACAGGTGTCTTATTTATGCTTCGAAAAAGATAAGTGGAACTAAGATTTTGCTGTCCCGTGTGCTTCAACACGTTACTGCTATTTTCAGAGTTGCCTCAACCGTGTGAATGGCTACGGGTGCCGTGTTTATGCTTCGAAACAGATCACTGGCAGTGAGAACTCACTGCCCACAGTGCTGGCACACATTATTGTGATTCTCAAAGTGGCCTCAGTGATGTAAATGCCCACAGACGTCCCGTTTAGGCTTTGTAACAGATCACTCGCAGTGAGAGCTCGCAGCCCACAGTGGTGACATACGTTATCATTATAACTAAAGTGGCCTCTGTCCTGCGAATGCAACAGGCATCCCCTTTAGACTTGGGAGCAAAACACTCCCTATTGAAAAAAACGATTTGAAAACAGTTTGGATATGAACTGGCCAAACCCGAAATGAACTCGTTGTAGTGGAATTGTACCGGACAAATTGGAAATCAAACTTTCGAAACTGGCCGAACTTGGAAAGTGAACTGGCCAGCTGGCAGCTGATTTGACTTAACTGTCAATTATACAGTTCGAACTGGTAGTTAACCAGGCAAAAATGGTAGCTTGAACTGGCGAAACTGGTGTCTTAATGTTCAAGATGGCTGCCAAACAGTTTGAACTGGCAGCCGAACTGTTCTAACTGGCAGTCAAGCAGTTGTAACTGGCAATGAAACTGGTCTCACTGTATCGAAAGAAGTCATACCCGCGGAACTAAAGAAACTGCTCGTTGAACTGGTCAAGCCCAGTTTAAAATACTTAACCATTGGAATCGATCCAATTGGCCATTTTCATTTGGATCAAGTTGGTTTCAATGTTTCTAATTCTAACTCCATAAGCGGTAGAACCGCATTAATGACTTTTTTTCTACATGAGCGATGTGGGCGTTTAACTCCACAGAACTCACAATGGAAGATGAATTAGGCGAAAAAGTTTTTATTAATTCTATAGGCAAATATGTGTTTCTAGAATGAACTTTGCCACAGCAGAGAAAATGTCTGGCCTTTACAGAACATTTTCTCTATGCAGATGTCGCATCGCAGACAAATAGACCAAATAAAAGCTTTATTTTGACGCATGTTCAGCTGTACGTAGTTTGCACCAATAGTTCGTGACAAGTCAAGAATTCAGTAATGAAATCGCCTCATAGAAGTTCATTTCCCTCTGCCGGCCAATCATTTCCATTTGGACTTTATAGCTTTCCCGCTTTTTACCGCGGCCTTTATCCACCCCGGCTTGCACCGAGAAGCCGCTTTTAGCGCAAGTGCCCGAGGCAGGGAGCCTCCCACATTACGTTGGAAAAGCGCGGGAAAATGTGGCAGTGCGCTCATGAGACAGGCGCCTGGAATGCGCCGGTGCCCTGGGACGGGAGATCATAGAGTGTCCCCCCGCGCTGCGTGGATGCCTTGAAAGGGGAGATATGCTCACGTGCTAGGACAGGGAGCGCGCGGGCCAATCAGCGCGGCCCTCGCGCCCGCTCGAAGCACCAGTTTTGAGTTGGCGTCGGCGGCTTCTGCGGGAACCAAAAAAGACAAAACGGATCTGGCGCGACCACTGATCTCTATTGTAGTAGGCTGGATCGCGGATCGGGAGCCCGTCGGTGTCGCCACCGGCGGCCATTGCTTGACACCAGGCAATACACGCAAGTCTATGAGAGAAACGCACAAAAGTAAGAATACTGAAGCATATACGCTGTTCTCGGAGGCGAGTATTTTATGGTGCGCTGCGATCCTTATTTCGGGTCTTTGGAGATCGAATCGGTATTTGTCAAAAGTTCGAACGCCGATCAAAAAAATTAAACGTACCGGAGCACCTACGGCTACGCTGGCAAACTTGCTCTCGTACACTCTTAAAAATGAGTCGTGAAATTTACGAGGAAAGTTTCGGCAGCTCTATTTCCAAACATTTCTCGTCAAAATAACGTACAATCATTTTATGAAATTATGTGGGAAAAGTTGTCAAAAAAATGAGGCACCGCATTCTTAGTTTGCGAGCACAGACGTGAAAATGACGAATGAATCGTTTCCAAATCTTCCCTCGTGAAAATAACGTACTGCCGTTTTTCTAAATTGACTAGGAAAGTCGTCATTTTGATTTGCGGCTATGTACGTGAAAATTACGAGGAAATCTTTGGCAGCTCTATTTCCAAACATTCCTCGTGAAAATGACGTACCAGCGTCTTCTGAAACTGTGTGAGAAAAGCCATAAAGAAAAGGTGCATTGCATTTTTCAACTGGAAGTATGTATGTGTAGCATACAAACATTGTGATCAGTGTTCTTCACGTAATTAATAAGACAAAAATTGAAATATTACTTATCACTTTATTCAAGTTTCCGAGACTGCCTCACAGTACACTCTCCTTGGTGATGATGGTGTGCCATTACATCCTGCGTAAAAAGAGAAGAGAAAATTACCCTATGCCACCTTATGATATAACGTCACATAACTCGCTCAAAGGACCACTATGTGAGGAAGGCAAGAGAGATAGTAACAGCTTCATCCTGACACAAGGGTGAGGAAAATCGGACAATAGCATTTCTGAAAGTCTGATATGTCAGACATCGGTGCTGTGCCTTCTTTGCATGCCCAGGGCTATGCTACAGGTAATAGTGTTCAATGCAGGGCACAAAATTTATTACCTCAAACCTTAGGCACCATAAAGAAAATGTCTGACAAACAATAGCCGTTTCCAGATTCAAGGTTGCAGCTGCTACATTTGAAGCACATATGGATTGATGAAGGCCACAGCGAAAACATCCGCAAATGGCCATTTTTCAGGGCTGTGCTAATATTAAAATTTTATTATAGCAGTTTAGTATAATACGGTATTCAATATTAGTTTCAACATTAATCGTACTACTGTATACGACTTAATTTTTGCAAAGGCTTAGTTTTTGCGAGTTTATCGAAATTGCTTAGAATTGGTCATGCAAATAAGTAACCCCATGGCTACGAATACATTGAGCATTACTCCTCATTGCGAAATTTTGTACCCGCAAAGTATTTCCAAAACTGACACTTCACAAAATGTATGAAATATCAAGCTCGGGAAAATAAAGTCGTTTACGCCATTCTAACCTTTCAAAGCGCTCGTAAAGTCGCCATTGCAATGAATTGGCTTTGTTCAGTGCGTTTCTTCGCATGTGCCACTGCACAGCGGAGAAGCGACACCCATGGAGCAGACTCCGCAATCGCATTAATCGCGCTAACACCCAACACCACCTAGAATAATCAAAGCCTCGGCATCGCCTCCTCTCTCTTCATGAAACGTCATCACAGTCGGATGGCGCTAACTCGGCTACTGGACCCGAGTCCGACCTTCGACGCGCTGATGGAACACGAGTCGCGGCTGAACACTGATGCAGCATTCGTGACCAATCTCAGGCCTTAATCGATCTGGCTGTGATGACGGTGCGGATGCCTTCTGCTTATCTAGGTGGTGTTCTAACACCCCGGTCGCAAGAATCTCGCTTCGTTGCAGTGCAGACTCATACTTTGGTGGGAAAAGCACACCTCCAGAGCGGAGTGGTTCACATGTACAAAGGAAGAATTAAGAAAAAAATTGAAACATGGTTGGGTGAATGTTTATGCATCTGATTGAAAACAAATAACACTGTAGCTGCTCTGTTATCAAGAATATGTATTAGGCTGCAATGTCATAACAAGCTATGTCACGACATTGCAGCAACAGTTCTAATTTGAAATTTAAGGATGAGCATGGCGAGAAGACCATAAAATCGTATATTTATACTCACAACCTCTATGTGGGCCTTGCCCTGATGACAGCCAGAGCCACTACATAATTTGCATCAGAACTGACCGAGCTTTGGCAGTGGGCAGGATGATAACGAGATCAATTAGATTTTCATTTAAAAAGTATATTTATTGCCCTCATGCTGATTATGTACGCTTATAAATCTATACGCCCATGCAACATGCTGCTGACAAGCATAAATAAATGACAAACTTTGCTTGCTGCCTCGATTACAATTGCGCAGCTTACGCAGATCCTTGAGAATTTTAACAAAGCATTCAGTTTGGTAATCAAAATTATTCACTTCTAACTTTATTTAAGTGGATGACTATTTGCCCTTGATATATGGTATTTTTTTGCACCATACCTAAAGTTACTATTCGTGCACGATCATGCTCCTTCACTGACATATTACTGCATTTTGAAAACATATGTACTAAAGTAACCAAAGCAGCCTACAGCTAAACAAGTGATACCAACACTTTCAGGATGGCTGAGGCTAGCGTGACGGCACTAAGTAACAGGCTTGGAGAGAGGCACAGACACTGTGGTATTCAACTGAAAAGTTAATAAGCTCAAGTCATTATCCTCTTTAAGCCCAAAATTCCTAATTCGCACATGCCTATTATTCTCAGTAAGAAGCCAAAGGCGAACCAAGTGGTAGTCCGTTGATTTATTGCCAAAATAGAATACAATTTGAATACCAAACTGGATGCTTTGCTTATTTTTGGAAGGTTGCGATAAAAATGCACTACTTAATTGGGTGAAAAACAAAGCTTTGTAACACAATTATGTGCATGATTACATTCTACAAGTCGTTTTACATGTATACATATAATTCTATTTCAAAGCTAACATAATTTTCAAAAAAAAAGGCCGCGAGAGTTATGAGGATGTCTTCTTCATTGCGTGTTCGTGGGACTCTGCGGACATTAGTAAAGGGGATAACCGTCACAGTATGTTGACTAATTGACGAAAACTTGTTAGCTTTGTAACTAAAGGCTTTATGGGCCATGCTGCAAAAGCAGTGTTAAGAGCCAGTCAATATTAAAGGCTATCCCGACTTAAACAATTCACGAAATGCCAAGCGGCTTCGAGATATTCATTGTCCATCTGTGTTTTAATGTCGGATGCAAAAACCATGCTCAGCTTGAGCTCAAAAATTCGTGCCGTTAATGGTGCGTAGAAGAGTGACATAATCGTACTGGGCACGTCGTCACTATCTCGACAGTCTGTCCTTGGTAGATGCATCGGCGCCATAGTTCCAAGATAGTGAAGGTGCGTCCGATGCAACCATGTCCGCACAACATCCTGAGGTCTTCCCCGAGTGCGCAATTTTCGAATCGAGTGACAAAAAGGCAAATTTTTAGCGTTCAATATCTTGAACCTTGTTGCTGTACACAAATTGTGTTAGTCTTTAATATTCACTGCCTTTAAAACTAGAATTGAAACATATCCCATAAACAATTAATTAAAAACATTATTAAACAATTTTTGTTAATTAGTTTTGATTAACATACTGCGACGGTTATCCCCTTATCTAATGTCCTCCAAGCCCCACAAACACGCAGTGAAGGAATCGTTTAAGTAACACTCGTGGCGGTTTGTTTTTTAAATTTCGTTCGAATCAAAATAGACAGCTTTGTATATATGTATATATAAATACTGGGTGCATGTGCATGCAGCCGTGCACCATCCCACTAGAGAGGTCCACTTTTTCCTTAGGTAAAATTAGATCAAACTGGAGAAGGCCAGTTTTACATAAACCCCCAGCATGGTATGTACCAAGGACCGCCAGAAATGATTGCTCACTTCATAGAACACTCCGTGCAACTTGAAGAGAGCGGCTTGCAGTCTTTAACGGTGGGTCTACCCGCTTGGTGCAGCTGGGACCTGCAAGAAAGTTAATGCAGCTTGCCATATACCAGAAAGTAACAACGACAAGGCCAGTATTACATAAACCCCCAGCATGGCATGCACCAAAGACCGCCTGAAATGATTGCTCACCTCATAGAAGACTCTGTGCGGCTTGAAGACAGCGGCTTGCGGTCTGACGGTGGGTCAACCCGCTTGGTGTAGCTGGGAACTGCGAGAAAGTTAATGCAGCTTGCCATATACCAGAAAATAACAAATACAAGGCCAGTATTACATAAACCCCCAGCACGGCATGTACCAAGGACTACCAGAAATGATTGCTCACCTCATAGAACACTCTGTGCGGCTTGAAGAGAGCGGCTTGCGGTCTTTGACGGTGGGTCTACCCGCTTGGTGCAGCTGGGACCTGCAAGAAAGTTAATGCAGCTTGCCATATACCAGAAAGTAACAACGACAAGGCCAGTATTACATAAACCCCCAGCATGGCATGCACCAAAGACCGCCTGAAATGATTGCTCACCTCATAGAAGACTCTGTGCGGCTTGAAGACAGCAGCTTGCGGTCTGACGGTGGGTCAACCCGCTTGGTGTAGCTGGGAACTGCAAGAAAGTTAATGCAGCTTGCCATATACCAGAAAATAACAAATACGAGGGGCATTCATAAAGTTTGTATTATCGGAACAAAAAATTAAAGAAAACAGAACAAAACAGGCATCAACATGAGCGCGCGTCCCTCTAGCTTCCGCACAGTATAAACATCGCTAGCTATAGTAGCTCGGAACACCGCTAGGGAGACGAAACAAAAATGGCACTGCCCGTCGGTGCCAAGCACATGCAGTGATCCGTTTTTTTCTTTTGAAAGGAAGCAATGCCAAGGATATTCATTCCAAACTGGGAGCGTTGTCCAGGGACAACGCCCCAGTTTACGACACTTGGTTAAATGGCACAGGCGCCTCTAGTATGGCCAAATAAGAGGAAAGTACTTCAAGCACGGCGACCAAGTGATTGCTGAAGGGGAGCAATTCCTGAACACTCAAGACGAGGAGTTCTATAACAATGGCCTCCGGCATGTGGTGCATCGCTGGAAAAAGTGGGTAACGTTTGGTGGCGAACATGTAGAGAAAGCCTCAACTCCTACTCGAGTTTGATTGCTGAATCTCTATTCCTTCGTGACAATAATACAAACTTTATGAACGCCCCTCGTACAAGGCCAGTATTACATAAACCCCCAGCACGGCATGTACCAAGGACTACCAGAAATGATTGCTCACCTCATAGAACACTCTGTGCGGCTTGAAGAGAGCGGCTTGCGGTCTTTGACGGTGGGTCTACCCGCTTGGTGCAGCTGGGATCTGCAAGAAAGCTAATGCAGCTTGCCATATACCAGAAAGTAACAACGACAAGGCCAGTATTACATAAACCCCCAGCATGGCATGCACCAAAGACCACCTGAAATGATTGCTCACCTCATAGAAGACTCTTGTGGCTTGAAGACAGCGGCTTGCGGTCTGACGGTGGGTCAACCCGCTTGGTGTAGCTGGGAACTGCGAGAAAGTTAATGCAGCTTGCCATATACCAGAAAATAACAAATACGAGGGGCATTCATAAAGTTTGTATTATCGGAACAAAAAATTAAAGAAAACAGAACAAAACAGGCATCAACATGAGCGCGCGTCCCTCTAGCTTCCGCACAGTATAAACATCGCTAGCTATAGTAGCTCGGAACACCGCTAGGGAGACGAAACAAAAATGGCACTGCCCGTCGGTGCCAAGCACATGCAGTGATCCGTTTTTTTCTTTTGAAAGGAAGCAATGCCAAGGATATTCATTCCAAACTGGGAGCGTTGTCCGGGGACAACGCCCCAGTTTACGACACTTTTGGTTAAATGGCACAGGCGCCTCTAGTATGGCCAAATAAGAGGAAAGTACTTCAAGCACGGCGACCAAGTGATTGCTGAAGGGGAGCGATTCCTGAACACTCAAGACGAGGAGTTCTATAACAATGGCCTCCGGCATGTGGTGCATCGCTGGAAAAAGTGGGTAACGTTTGGTGGCGAACATGTAGAGAAAGCCTCAACTCCTACTCGAGTTTGATTGCTGAATCTCTATTCCTTCGTGACAATAATACAAACTTTATGAACGCCCCTCGTACAAGGCCAGTATTACATAAACCCCCAGCACGGCATGTACCAAGGACTACCAGAAATGATTGCTCACCTCATAGAAGACTCTGTGCGGCTTGAAGAGAGCGGCTTGCGGTCTTTGACGGTGGGTCTACCCGCTTGGTGCAGCTGGGACCTGCAAGAAAGTTAATGCAGCTTGCCATATACCAGAAAGTAACAACGACAAGGCCAGTATTACATAAACCCCCAGCATGGCATGTACCAAAGACCGCCTGAAATGATTGCTCACCTCATAGAAGACTCTGTGCGGCTTGAAGACAGCGGCTTGCGGTCTGACGGTGGGTCAACCCGCTTGGTGTAGCTGGGAACTGCGAGAAAGTTAATGCAGCTTGCCATATACCAGAAAATAACAAAGACAAGGTCAGTATTACATAAACCCCCAGCATGTCATGTACCAAGGACCACCAGAAATCATTGCTCACCTCAGAGAGCACTCCATGCGGCTTGAAGAGAGCGGCTTGAAATTTTTGTTGGTGAGTGAACCTGCCTGGTGCAGCTGGGACCTGCAATATATTTAATACAGCTTGCCATATACCACAAAGTAAGAAAGACAAAGCCAGTAATACATAAGCCTACAGCAGGACATGTCCCAAGGACCCCTACAAATACATTCTCCCCTCATGGAACACTCCATGCGGCTTAAAGAGAGCGGCTTCCAATCTTTATCGGTGCGTGCACCTGCTTGGTGCAGCTGGGACCTGCAATAAATTTAGTACAGCTTGCCATATACCACAAAGTAACAAAGACAAGGCCAGTAATACATAAGCCTACAGCACAACATGTCCTAAGGATTGCTAGAAATGCTTGCTCAACTCATAAAGCACCCCATGCGACTTGAAGAGAGTGGCTTGCAACCTGAGGGTGAGTGCACCTGCTTGGTGCAACTGGTACCTGCAATATATTTAATACAGCTTGCCTTATACCACAAAGTTACAAAGACAAGAGCAATATTACATAATCCTCCAGCATGACATATCCCAAGGACCAATAGAAACGCTTGCTCAACTCATAGAACTCCCCATGCGGCTTAAAGAGAGCGGCTGGCAATCTTCGAATAGTACCTACGGGTTCATTTCCCTTTCTTGATGAGCCTGAGAACTTTCGGATGAATGCCGCTCTTTGCGGTATGGCATGGTGCACACCTGGTACCTCTTTTGGGGTTTGTCTGGCCAAAGTACCTATAACAAAAATATAACAACTGGGTCACACACTGCAGTAGCCAGCAATCCCACAACAATATCTTCATCGAAGTAGAGTAGAAAAATGGGATGAGGGTGCTAGTGGAGCAAGTTATTGCTCATTACTATGGTAGCCAATATTAAGTGGATTCCATCTTCACTGTATAACTGTGTGACTCGGCGAGCGTTAGATAAGTGAATAAACATAAAATTATGTTTACTAACCAAAATATGTTAATTACTTTCTTAAGTATTGGTATAATGGGCCATGCTGCAATTGCAATTTCAAACGGAGACATTATTAAAGTCTAACCTAAATGAAACAATTTTGTGAAAAAGCAGCAAGTTTTGAGGTAATCCATGTTTTTCGAAAATCGCCGGTTTGGGAGCTTTGGGGTTAGATTACTCTTTTTAAAATTGCAATTGCGAAGGGGCCCATTAAACCGCTAAATAATAATAATAATATAACATATTTATTGTATCTAGTGCACATCAGTTAGCATGACGGGCACATCAAAGCCACCATGAGGCTTGTGGGATATGCCACCCTAAAATTAACAGTCGAACATAGCTATACTTTGAACCCGAATGCAAAGTGAAACAACTATAGGCAGACGTCCTTAGGATGTCATGGGTGTCATGTGACACAGTTAGATGCAGACACACACATGCACATACACACAAACATATGCAAATGCAACATTAGGTTTGAAAATAGCCACTGTAAAAGAAGAGGAAGCAATTATAACCTCGTTAAGAAAAACAAATCATGCACTAATGATAAATAAACGCAACTATACTAAACACAAATAACGCAACTATACTAAACACAAATTCTTTAAACCGGGTCCAAAGGGGAAGTGTCACGGCCGGGGTGTCTGAAGCTGCACAAGGGTAATCTACAGTGAAATACAAAAAGAAAACTAAAAAGCTATGTAATTAAACAGTTACTTTACAATTTTTGGTTAATTAGTAAACATATTTTTACGTTTATCCACCTGTCTAATGTCCGCCGAGCCCTACAATTATACAGTGAGGACGGCATCCACATCTATCACCTTCATTTTCCTTTACAATCCGTTCAAGATTACAAAAAAAAAAAAACTATATCACAAGAAGTTTTCATAGTCATTTCAGCTGTCTAAAGACTCAGGTATGCAAATGAATGAACAGTACTCATCAATAAGAAATGAAACGAGAAAGCGCAGAAACGTAAATAATAAAATATAAACTTCTGCGAAGCCGATCAGCCGTTGGGTATGCTAAACTAATTATTACGATTCCGCAAAATGTTCACCCCTAAACTGACAGTGCGGTGGAAGCTGCATGTTCGTTTGACCAGTCAACTGTCGATTCTGCACAACGTGATCACCGCCTCTCCGCATATACTCACGCGGGGAGAGCGAGGTCAAGCGATAAGGGGCTTTAATTACAGTTGGGCGAACAAGTAGCTTGCACCGCACTGTCAGCTTAGGCGTGAACGGAATATAGGACATGCAAAAACCTAAAATATATGTACCGTATTTTCCGGGCTATAGTCCGCAGGGGCAAATTTGCGGTCGAAAGTAAAAGTCCTTGCTTAGATACTTAGATAGTCCGCACCCGGTGCATAGTCCGCGTGCCGTGCATAGTCGGCACCTGGTGCTTAGTCGACACGAAAATCTTCTCATAGACGGCACACCTTAATAAATGTCTGCTTTCTTAGCTCACAAAGAGGCGCGTATTAAACACAAATCATCGTTAACATACTCTTTCACTCAAAACATCCGTCACATTTCCTCATAATGAACGATCTTGAAAAACAAAATTCGTGTATAGTCCGCACGCGTAGATAGTCGGCACAGCCTAAAATTTCAACTTTTAAACATGTATAGACCGCGGACTATAGCCCGGAAAATACGATATAAAAAAATGAGCACACTGTTAAATATAAAGTCAGAGCCAGCAGCGAGCTGCAGAGTGGATGTTTACAATAATTAACCCTCCCAACTGCTTGAGAAATTTCCCGTCAAATTACGAGGGCGGCCAATATCTTTGTGTACCTCTTGGAGACTCGTGAATCGAGTGCACTAGAAACTTCCGTTTTTGAAGCCGCTAAAACGTCGTTCAATGACACTGCATCGTCACAAATATGTTAGCCGCTCGCTTATGTTGTCTGGCTGCATGAATGCAAAAACAAACACACCAACTAAGCTCCCAAAAAAGCTCGCACTCACGAGTTCTCCTAAGAGAAAAGGCGCAGGGCTCTGGGTAAACGCGCCGCCGCTGCAGCACGGATAAATAAACACGTGCATATTATAACGGAAACATAACGTGCTGAAAAAGAAACACCAAAAGCACGATGTGTCGGTGGAGGCCCGTGTTCTCAAACCGCGGATTTTGAACACGCTTGAGCGCTACCACGCGTGCATGGGGTTTCCGTCTTCAACCGAAAGCACTCGAACCGCGAACATGGAGAAATATTCGATTTCAATACGTAAGCAAGACATTGCAAAGATAAAGTCACATTGCATACCTTGAAGTGGGAGATTTAGTCGTCGATGAGAGCTGATGAGGCACCGATGCATCACAGAACACTACACTGACCACGATGTCAACAGCCACCGAGGCGAGTTCGACGAACGCCCGAGAGCGATAGCTGTGACAACTTCTGATTGCGGCTGCGCGGTACGGGCGCACAACACGGAGCAAAACAACAGAGATGGGAAAGAGCACGCGGCAACAACGTGGTGTTGCAACAAGGCACCAACACCGCCATTCTGCGAGAGAGGAGGGTCGAGAGAGAGCTGCGCGGCTGCGCGGCGGGGCATTCAACTCCTTGCCATCTGCGCATGCTTGCACTCCGGGGATTTCGGCTTTTCTGGAAGGCTCGGCTCTCGCGCCAAATAAATAATGAGGGCATCCTCGTATTTTGAAATGATGAGCGTGCCCGTCTTTTTTGACGAGGGAAAGACACGTAAAATTGACGTCAGTTTTTTACAGTGTAGTGGAGTAAACAAAGGGACTTGCCGTCAATGAGACCGTCCCCGGGGAAGCTCAGAAGTTGATGAATAACATAGAAGTTCCATCTCGACAGCGGCGTTTCGAGAGTGAGCGAATCCCGCGTAGCAAAGCCTTCGTGCTTGTCGTCTGCTAAACCCAACTCAACAAAACCACCGCAGAGTCCGCAGTATGTCTAGGTAACTCTCGCCTCATTGAGCTGCACTACAGCGGAGTCACTCTCGATCACAAAATATTTATTTATAAGAACTGTGAGGGCTGTCCGTTTTAGTGTTTTTACGCAAGCTATTTCACGGGCTTATCGAAAAGCATCCAAAACGTTTCAGTGCCTACAACAGCTTAGAAACGGAGGAAACGGAACTTTTTCTCGTTCTTCTCATAGAGTCCCATGCATTGGCTGGTGTCAATCAATGGCCGCCAGTGGCGACACTCGGCCCCAGCTGCCGAGGCCGCGGTCCGCGATCCAGTCTACTACAATTGAGATCAGTTGGCGCGACAGATGGGCGGCTGGGCCTTTTGACAAGTTGTCTTCAAGCTGTGTTTGTATAAGATAGTTTGCCGGAGCCTTGAGCGCTGCCTCTGCCAATGGTTCCTGTGGCTGACGACGACCTCCACCTGAGTTCCACTCGCTCGCGGGCGAAACGGCTGCACCCCCGAACGGCGTGTTCGGAATTCGCTCCGTTGTCATTCCAGCGCGGGCAATGGCTGCCTCAGTCTTCGCGCCAGCGAGCCATGTCAGCAGGCTCGACCATTTGGACTCATTTTCATAATCAGGTGCATGTGCATGGCTGAACCGCATGTAAGCGATTAAGCGAACGACGGTGACAGCGACGAGAGTCAGCGACGAGCGACGGAGATTTCCCACGGCCGCTCGTCGCGTCACTCGGTTTTTTGAATTTCTAGAAGAGTAATCGTCGCTCAACGCCTTGGTCGCTTGCTGTCGTCGCTTTCATGCGGTTTGTTTCGTCGCGCGAGTGACCAAGCGACAGCTAAGCGGATCGTCGTCGCTTCTCTCGACGCTCGCGAAATCGCTTACATGAGGTTTTTACTTGATTGCCGCTAGACTGGCACCACATGCACGTTTGGCGCACGCTTCCATATTGCCTCTCATACTGTTTTTGATAGTGCATATTGTTTATTCGTGGCATTAGTTACATATCCTTTTAGAACAGACGGATGCAAGTAAATCTGCCATGGCTCTAATTACTGATGTTTCGTCTTATTTCAGATGCCTTGGCGTACTATGCTATCCAAAACCGGAACCCCGCCACTCCAGAAGATGTGGAAAATCTCGCCGACCGGCTGGGACACATAAATATTATCATGACCCATTTTCTACATTGTAAATATGTTTTTTTTTGTTTTTTTGCGGTCTGAAGTATGTATTTTGTTTGTGGAAATAAAGTGAATTTTATCAGTTTACGACGTATGTTGTCCATATTACGAGTTAAACTGGTTTAACTGCATGGAGTGGACCAGTATACACAGTGGTACAGTACTACCAGAATACACATTTTTAGAGTAAGACCGGTATGCACAGTTTCACAGTAAGACCAGTATGCAGAGTTTCAGTTTGTCCAATTCAACCAATTTAACCGGTAGCAATAAGCCTGCTCGAACTTGCCCAGTTTGCAAAATTTTTCAATAGGGCTGGTATTGGGAGTTTGCTCTCCGCTGTGCTAACACATGGTATTGTTATTCCCAGAGTTGCCTGAGACGCATGCCTCAGCCCCAGTCCCATTTATGCTTTCAAGCGGGGCACTGGCAGTGATCTGGTGTGTCGTTTTTCATAGACAAAATAAGAGCTTATTTGCAATCAAAATCCGATTTGTTGCGTAGCGAAGATGTGTAAACAGCGGGAAGCCAATATGGCATCTGATGTCTCTGCCAAACCCACTAAACACGAAGTCGTCGTTTAGACATTTATAGACGTCTTGGCAAGAAGAGCAAGAGGTCTTGTATATGTCTAGGCAATATGTGATAGCCTAACGTGTCTTGAGTCATCTTGTAGCCGCCCTGTAGACTTCATAACGCTCTCTCTTTTTTTGGCTACAGAAAATCGTGCAAGGAGTCTCCTAGACATCTGGGAGACACCTAAAACACGCCCAAGACGTCAATCGTCTCTTTGGGATGTCTTTTCAGACGTTTACGTCAAGATATCTTGGGACATCTTGCAAAGATGTCTTATAGACGTCATGCGTAGCCCAAGACGTCTCTAGCTTAGTCGAGCTGTTTCAAGCCGGCTACAAGACGTCTTGTGGTCAGTGGGGTAGATGGGCTGCAAACTTTTGTTTTCGCGTAGCTGAACTCGATACTGATGAATCATGGCGCAGTGCAATGTATACACGTTTGTGAGTCCGGTCGCAGGGCGCCACCATCTTGCTCAGTGGGGTGGGCTTGGGCGCAGCCATAATTTGATTACGACAACTTAGCACCGCTTCGTAATTAGATTATGACGCGTCCAGGCGCACCACAGCAGCGCCCCGAAACCATGCTTGCAAACGTGTATAGACCAGCTCAGACATTATCGCAACCAAAAGAAAAGTTTTTTCTGATGGCCGCCATATCGAAATACCACAAACAATGTTATACGGCAACGAAGCAGAGAAGCATGACAAGAACCTAAGACACGAAAGCTTAGTCGTGGACAAGAACGACAATCTGATTTTATAGCATATGATTGGTCCTTAAAATGACCGTTTTGTGTTCTAAGATGTTGCACGCTTTCTTTTTAATGTTGGCATTAAGCCTCGTCAAGGGGCTGGACACCAGACAGGTCACTCTGGGCTAGGGTGTCCTCTCCATCAAGCTGGATGACGATGGGCTGGACGTGGGCACTTCTGGCACCGCCTCCTTTGAACATTTCTTCAATGTCAATAATGTGCCTCACAGCATTAATCCCGTAGCCAGCAGTGACCTTGCCAACTTCTTTGTTGAAGAGTGTCCCCACATGGACGAGCTTGAACATTGTGTTGCAGACAGAGCCATTCTTGACCTTGGCCCATATCAGTTCAATGAGATTAAACTCGCAGTGATACGGCGGGAGCCTGACCACAGTGCAGCCAGCCGTCTAGGCTGCAGTGTCCACATGATACTTTAGGTGCTGTTACTTCACCGAGGCCACAATGTCGAGGAGCTGCTTCTTCAGCATCTTGGGGTCTCATGAAACTTTTAGACGTCAACCACTATCAGATGTCGTCCTTGCGGAAACTCGTCATCGGCACTGCTTCCAACCACCGTGAATCATAAAAAGCGTTGTCCGTGACGATAACGCTTCCTGTCGGCAGTTTGTCGAGGACACCGTCGAACCAATTCTCGAGCGGGCGCCATCAATTCCCTCGTGGTAATCGCCGGTCTCTTGGCCACGGAACACATCCAGGCAGCCGTCGACGAAGCCGTCATCGCTGCCGATGTGGGGAACGATAAGACGCTGGCCCTTCCCCGATGGCTGCTTGAGGCCCGTCGAGAGACTACGCATGAAGGCGTCCTGAGACGAGGTAACGGTCGTGTGTATCCACACCCTTTACACAGTGTAACCTGCCGTCAAGCACGTCCCGTCCAGGTAAGAGATCTTCCGACCATCTTGTCAGTGACGTGCAATCTCATATAGGTGCACCTGCTGCCAGGCGACGATGTCCTCTCATTCAATGAGTCGCGAGTTTCGTTCCCTCTTGTCATGTTTGAATCCAATGTAGTGGAGAAGGCGACGCACAGTCCAAACCTTCAACGAGGGAAGTTCAGTGCTCGTGCAAAGCTCGGCTGTTATTTGTTTGACCATGGAAACCTCGTTCCGTCGAAAAAAACTGGTGGGCGCACGATCTCAGCGCGCACAATGTGAAGTCACCGTACCAGAATTTGCGCCGCTTCTTGCCTTCATTTGCTGGGCGCTTCCAAGAGGGTGGCACAACTTATCCCACGGTTACTTTCGCCTGTTTCTTGATCTCCAGGATGGTCCATACACCAACACCAAGCAGTTTGTTGATTTCAATTCAAGGAGTCCTCCACAATGAGGCCGGGCTGGCATTTATTATTAGGTGCCGTGGATCTCGGTTGAGGAAATCGCCGCTCTTATGCTTCCTGTAGAGGCGCCTTGGCGTAGACGGCGAGGCTGCACTAGACTCTCTTGACGAAGAAGAATATGACAATATTACATATTCTTCTTCATATGAAAGTGTGAATCAGGAAAAACTCTGGGACCAACAGAAGAGATATGGGGTAAAGGGAACCATGGGTAATTTTCTAGAACGGGTTTATACGAAGAATAGGGCAGTTATAACATGGGAAGCCGAAACTACAAGACCAGCAGCAATAAAAATAGGATTTATACGGGGTCACCCATTGTCTTTCCTACGTTTTGTGATATACCTAAGTGTGATGGAAAATTATTATAGCAGTGCAACCTAGGTTTTGACTTGACTTACATGAAGGAAGGACATAAAGTAAATCTAGTATTGCCAGGGTTAAGGCATGCAGACGACATTGTACTCATATCAGAAAGGCGTGAGACAATACAAGAACTGATTACGATTTGTAACAGGGCAGTTTACGCCTAAAGTTCAGTAGGGACATGTCGGGTATAATGGTTGTCAGCGACCAGAAGAGGGGAAAACCTGGAGATATAAGACACAGTGATAGAACACGTAGAAAAGTACAAATATCTGGGAGTACAGTTAATTGAAGGAAGAAAATATCTAAAAAAACATGAAGATAATGTAATGAAGAAGGGAAAACCAGATTCAGCTATTATGAAATGCAGGGCACTCTGGAAATATAATAGATATGAAGTTATTAGGGTGTATGGAAGGGAGTCATGGTGCCAGGGCTGTCATTTTGGAATTCGGTATTGTGCATGAGGTCAAAAATCCAGGCAGGTTTAGGGATACAGAAAAGGAGTGTGGGTAGGTTGGCATATTGGGGGCACAGGGGAATACACCATATGAGGGAGTACAAGGGGATATGGGTTGAACATCTTTTGAGAGTAAAGAAGCGATCAGTAAGCATCTATATATGACAAGTCTAAACACTAAGTGGACAAAACTAACCCGCAAGCTGAGATCTAAACACATTTAACGAGATGGGACGGATCAGAGTATGTCATTAGAAAAGGGAGTAAAGAAAACTGAGAGGAAATTGTCGGAAGAAAGAATGCGGGGGAAATCAGCTTTAGCAATATACAGGGCGCAAAAACAAGAAATAAAGAAGGAACAGTTGTATGATAATTCATTGATTCATTGGGAGCTCATTGATGTTTGAAGCTAGAACGGGGTGCCAAGAACGAAAGCATATAGGGCTAAATTCCAGTAATTAGACTCTCAATGCAACATATGCAACCGCAAAAGGGAAACCATACAACATGTATTTTTTAGGCGCAAGGGGCTTCGTCCCACTCCCTTTGGAAGGGGGGGGGGGGACTACGGATTTGGAAGTGGCACTCGGGATTCGCAGACATGGACGGACGATTGGATAGGGAAAGAATTGCGGTAACTGAGAGGAGATTGGAAGATTGGTAGAACAGATCTAGGGAGGGGTAGAAATACAAATAAAATTAAGCAATGGAAACACTTTAAATGGGGAAGAAGGGGGGTTGTGTTAGAAGAACATTTATACAAATTTTAAGAAAGAAGTGATGCCGAAATGTTAGGCGAGGTGGTGAAATTTGCCGTCCATTCCAAAGGGTATAGCCCATACCATTCATTCGTCCATCCATCCAGAATCGGTGGAATCACGTTCCGCTGTCTCCAAGTTGGGATTTATAGCAGAAACAAAGAACACCTTCGGATTTGTCAAAACCCGAATAACAGGGGTGTTGATAACCCGAAACGCGGAGGTTTTTTGTTTTTCCCGATTTTCATGTTTAAGAAATTCAGCGAATGAACGGATTGTACCTAATTCGTGTAGAAAGGTTATACAACTAAAACCAACAACAATATATGCATTACTTACACAAATTACATTTTATGTTGATCAGTGCACAGGACGATTTCTTTTAACCTCTTATTTCATATAATTGCACTACTCAAACTCAAGTCTGTAATAAACAGGGATTTTGTTTATATCTTTAGTAACCAACAATTTCCGTTCCCACTGAGGTCTTCTTTTTACTTCAGCCTTCCGGAGCGAGTTATTTAGAAGCCAAAAATACATAATTCACCTCGGCTAGGTGGCGCAAGCTGCCGCCCACTACAAGGTCTGTCTGTAGCCAGTATCTATCTTTTGGAGCAGAAGAGCGTTTTCAGCAAGCTATTTTCTCGATTGCGGAAGCGTTTCATGCGGGCGCATCACGCTTATGGGGAGGAGCTTCTACTTCCTTCTTGACTTGTAACCAAGTATGGATGATCTAATCAAAAACTAACCTGCCTCCCGTAACCGATATGCTTTGGTAAATTTTATAATGGGGTGTGAAGGGGGGATTTCGCGGCCGAATGTTTAAGTGTACCACAGGTTGGAGCCTGTAGAGAGAAAAGCTAATAGATTCTGGGCTCGATCCTCACCTCGGGCAGTATATATCTATAGCGGTATTGTACTGGCACAAAATTGTATAATACTCACTACAGCTGATGATACTTGAAACCACATTTGCAGCCATTCTGCCCTAACCTTTCAGAAATTGTAAGTTTGAGACGTTTTGCATGACCTGTGCACAGTTTTGCAGGACCACAAATAACACCGCCAGTGAATATCACATATAGAAAAGAAATGTAAATGACAATGTACAGTCCCAGTTAAACACAAACAAAGGGTTTGTGGTTTTCGGTAGACGCTGTACCACCTGCAAAGATTTACCTATTTATTTATTGCATTTTTCTCAGGAGCCCCTAAACTGCCCTTGGGCCTACATACGGTTGCACCAACTGATATGCACAAGCAGTGTAGCATAAGAATCAGGCACATAAAACACAAGCACAATACAAAAAAAACAAAGACATGTAAGTTAAGAGTAAAAAGAGATACATGTCTATAAAGTGCCGAGATGGGAACTGCGAGTTTGCGGGTCCGTCATAAGCACATTGGACCCTCACGTAGCACATTCCCAGCATCGGCGTTGTGCCTCTCAGTGGAGCCGTATGTATCAAAAACCACAAACCCTTGTTAGCAATTTACCAGGCCCCAAGTGTGCACAAATAATTCAGTATCCTTAATACATGATTAAACACTGGAGAGAAGCAAAGAGACTTGAAGCTTGAAGAAGACTTTTTGGCCCACGTGTGGAAAGTACAATATGTAGTTGCGTAAATAGGGAACATTTTAATTGTTTAACTTTTTGTTTTGTTGTGCTAGCTTGTATTTTACAAAAAAAAACAACAGACTATGTGTCACTGCTGCAGCGGTCATCTCAAATATGCCACAATGAAACTCAAATTCGAAGGAAAAAAAAAACTATGATGCGCACATGATATCTCTTAAGGCTTGTATGATCGTACTAATACCATCGTATTTAGTGCAGCACAAGTTGATATGACATATCCCGTAGGCAAGAGTTAGCAGATGGGAAGCGGTTTTGAGGTTCTAGTTTTGCATTTAAATGACACTTGGTACACAAAAAAACAAACACGGTGGGAATCTACTTACCTAGCCACCCATTCTGCGGCCACGCTGTGGTCGTTGCACCCATGGCAGTGTGCGCTGACGTACTCACATCTTTTGTCGGAGCTTCGATTGGGCTCACGATGACAGAAAATGGCTCTCATAGGACACTCATTCGAGTACACACGGTTCAAACGTCTTAAAAGTGGAGTAAGCAAGACCGTATGCACGTCAAATTCCTGCACACATACTCCGTCTGTCTCTACCTGTGGAATATTTAAAGCGCAAGCTAAGTGGCGAACGTCAAGCGCGGCAGATTTGACCAAGGCTTCCTTTGACCAAATTTCGACCCAGCTAATTCAGAAATAAGAGGGGCGACAGCGTTACTTTGATACTCCAGTGTAAGTGCCTTAGCACTGGCAAAACACCGCTGTTCTTGGAATTTCAAGGGGCCCGATAACCAAGTCACTAGCATTTACATAGACACCGTATACACACCAAGTACCATGTAAATAACTATCGTCCGCACCTCGCGCTCTCCAACCACGATTCCTCGTGCTCGCGGTGGCTCGCGCACACGCATACAGCTCGCTACCAGTGTTGTCTCTTCGCGTTCTTGTTGCTCTCAACGGCTCATCAAAACTAAAACAACTTTCAATTTGTTCATTTTCGCCGAACCTTCGGCCGTAATAGGTGTTTATTTTGTAAAATCGTTACTGTGATGTAATTATCGCACAGTAAGGACAAAACTTTGGCAATCTTGTTTAATTTACAAGCCTTCAGTAGTGTTGTTAAAATCCAGCCAAATCCAATCACGACCGCGTGACGATCCAGGGCGTAATGGTGTACCGTTACACCCTCGCCGCACCCATCGAGTCACTTGGGAGAGGATGATCTGCGCGACAGGATCACTGATACACCCTTTAGGGCGCCATGGGTGTATGGGGGCACGATACACCCAGGTACACCTTTTTTTTTTCTGTGGGAGCAGGCTGGACACGCGGGCCGTGCTCGGGCTGGACCTCACCAAAGCCTTCGACAACATCAAGCACAACACGGTCCTGGCTGGCCTCGAGCAGCTGGGGGTGGGAGCCCGGACGTATGCCTACATCCAAGACTTTCTCACGAGCCGCGCAGCCCGCATTTTGATCGGCGGTGCCACCTTCGGAAAGCTTCTCATGGCAGCTGGGGCACCACCAAGGGCTCAGTACTGTCTCCGTTCCTATTCAATACGTATAAGGTTTAGAAGCGCAAACGGACAGGGACGAGAGAAAAAAGAAAACAACTAAATACGATCTTAATAAAACGATCATACAAGCGTTGGGAGATATCATGGGGGCATCATAGTTTTTTTTTTTTTTTTTGAATTTGAGTTTCATTGTAGCATATTTGAGGTGGCCGTTGCCGCAGTGACACATAGTCTGTTTTGTTTTTTTGTAAAATACAAGCTAGCAAAACAAAACAAATAGTAAAAAAATTAAAATGTTCCCTATTTACGCAACTACATATCGTGCTTTACACACGTGGGCCAAAAGTCTTCTTCAAGCTTCCAGTCTGTTTTTTCTCTCCTGTGTCTAATCATGTATTAAGGATACTGAATTATTTGTGCACACTTGGGGCCTGGTAAATTGCTAACAAGGGTTCGTGGTTTTTGATACATACGGCTCCACTGAGAGGCACAACGCCGATGCTGCGAATGTGCCAAGTGAGGGTCCATTGTGCTGATGACAGACCCGCAAATTCGCAGTTTCCATCTCGGCACTTTATAATATACTTTTATCTATTTTTACTTTTAACTTACATGTCCTTGTTTGTTTGTATTATGTTTGTGTCTTATGTGCACGATTCTTATGCTACACTGCTTTTGCATATCAGTCGGTGCACCCGTACGTAGGCCCAAGGGCAGTTTAGGGGCTCCTGAGACAAATGCAATAAATAAATAAGTAAATCTTTGCAGGTGGTACAGCGTCTACCGAAAACCACAAACCCCTTGTTTGTGTTTCACTGGGACTGTACATTGTCGTTTACATTTGTTTTCTATATGTGATATTCCCTGGCGACCATATTTGTGGTCTTGCAAAACTCGGCACAGCTCATGCAAAACTTCTCAAACTTACAATTTATGAAAGGCTAGGGCAGAATGGCTGCAAATGTGGTTTTAAGAATCATCAGCTGTAGTGATTATTATACATATTCGTGCCAGTACAATACCGATATAGATATATACTGTCCAAGGTGAGGATCGAGCCCAGAATCCATTAGCTTTTCTCTCTACAGGCTCCAACCTGTGGTACACTTATACATTCGGCCGCGAAATCTCCGCCTTCATACCCCACTACAAAATTTACCAAAGCATATCGGTTACGGGAGGCAGATTAGATTTTGATTAGATCATCTATACTTGGTTACAAGTTAAGAAGGAAGTAGAAGCTCCTCCCCATAAGCGTGATGCGCCCGCTTGAAACGCCTCCGCAATCGAGAAAGATGCTTGCTGAAAACGCTCTTCTGCTCCAATGGATAAATATTGGCTACAGACAGACCTTGTAGCGGGCGGCAGTTTGAGCCACCTAGCCGACGTGAATTATGTATTTTTGGCTTCGACATAACTCGCTCCGGAAGGCTGAAGTAAAAAGAAGACTTTAGTGGCAACGAAAATTGTTTGTTACTAAAGAGATAAAAAAATGTTTATTACAGACTTGAGTTGGAGCAGTACAATTATATGAAATAAGAGGCCATTTTAAATCGTCCTTTGCACTGATAAATATAAAGTGTAATTTGTGTAAGGAATGCATATATTGTTATTGACTTTATCTGGATAACCTTCCTACACGAATTAGGTACATTCCGTGCATTCGCTGCATTTCTTAAACATAAAAATCGGGAAAAACCAAAAAAAACCGCGTTTCGCGTTTTCAACACCCCTGTTATTCAGGTTTTGACAAATTCTAAGGTGTTCTTTTTTTCTGCTATAAATCCCAACGTGGAGACAGCGGACTGCGGGTCCTCCGATTCTGGATGGATGAATGCATGTTGTTTGTTTTCCGTGTTTGTTTGTGCTTTTCAACCTTATACCTATCATGGACCAAGTAGCCCAAACCAAAGTTTTAATGATGCATATTCAATACGTATATGCTGGGCCTCTCGGAGCGCCTGGAAGTCATCGACGGCCTTCAGCACAGTGTCTACGAGGACGACATTACGCTGTTGCTGGCTGGCGCCAGCGATGGCCGTAGTCAGAACACTCTCCAAGTGGCGATCGACACGGTCGAAGACTACGTGACGCCTCGAGGCCACGCCTGCTCGCCCCAAAAGTCTGCGCTCCTCGTCCTCAAACCGGTGCGAGCTAAACAGCTCCCTTCTCACATCGAGCTGTACTCGCGGGGAGTGTGAATTCCGGCGGTTAAACGAATCCGGATTCTCGGGCCTCGCATCCAAGCAGACGGCAACAACTACGAGATTATCAATTCGTTCAAGACTACGACCTACCAGATCACAGGACTCATCTCGCGCATTTCCGGCCGTAGATTTGGCATGACATAACGTAACCTGGTCCGAATGGTCTATGCCTTCGTCGTCAGCAGAATGACATGCGTGCTCCGGTTCCTTCGTCTCGGGCTAGCAGAAAAGACCAATCTTGACTGTCTGATACGCAAGTCGTACAAGAGGGCGCTGTTTCTGCCCGACTCCACTTCGAACGACGGTTTCGTTGCCCTCGGTCTCGACAACACCGTGGACGGGATCGTGGAAGCTCAACGCCTATCTCAAGTGGGACGTATCACGAGAAGCGCGACATGTCGCCACATTTTACCCATCCTAGGCATTTGCTACGACTGTCAGACTGGCCTCAAATGCGCCGTTCCCACGTAGGTCCGGCCCGTACTCTTGATCCAGCCCATCCCGAAGCACACGTACACGATACACCAAGAAAGACGCAGGCGTGCGCAAGTTCGGGCTCTTCGCTCCCTCCTCAGCGAAGAATGTGAGGTCTACTACGTAGAAGCGGCCGACTACGTCACAGGCAAGATGGTCTCTGCTGTTATCGGCGCCGGAAGGGGGGGGGGGGGGGTCCATCGTCGCGAGCTGCAGCATCGACACCGTGGATCCGGGAACGGCAGCATAGGTGGCCATCGCCCTCGCTCTCCCAGCTCACAAGTCACGCTTCGTTGTGGGCGATTCACAACGGGCCGTGCAACAGTTTTCCAAGGGTTGCGTGTCGCCACAAGCAGCGAGAATACTGCACGGGTACGCCCCCACGACGTCTACCATCAAGCTAATCTGGAACTCAGCTCACTCGTCTCTTTCCGTTAAAGAGGAGGCTCACTGCGCAGCCCGAGGATTGATTGGCCGGGCTGGCCTAAAGCTGAACCCCTCCACCACATCGTTGGCGTAGAGATACGGGCTGGCCACTTTCCCGGACGTCCTCAACCACTACGCGGGCGTTCGCGCTCGCTATCCGCCGGCGCAGGCCGCGCTGAACAAGGCATTGACGGTGGCCTGGTGACGGCTACAGACGAACTCCTACTCGCTCCCTTTCACGCTCCACAAGTGGTACCCGGACCTCTACGCCCCTAAGTGCAAGCTCTGTAGTGCGAAGGCTAATTCGCGCCACATGCTGTAGCAGTGCGCACGACTCGGCCGGTCGAAGCATCCCAAGTTCTGCGAGGTCAGCAGTCAAGACGTCTGGGACGCTCTCCTCCAGGCCTCGTCGCAGGAGGTCCAGGGAGCCGTGGTCCGATGGGCCGAGGACGTCGCCAAGATTCAGGGTAACGAAGCCGCCATCTGGGGAAGACGACCGGGCAAGGCGACACCTCGCGGGGCAGCTAGCTGACACCGATCGCCTAGCCCTCCATCTGGGCAAATAAAGGTTAAAGCGCGAAACACATGTACGACGAAACCGTCCGATCCGACGTGTGGACTGCCGGAATGACCTTGGGGGGCGAGGGTTTTCGTAGCACCGGAAAGCGTTGAAAACCCTCGCCTCCGACCGTCGTATTGCCTGATCGGACGTCGGATCGGACGTCGGATCGGACGGTTTCGTCGTACATGTGTTTCGCGCTTTATTCAGTCAGTCAGTTTCACTAGCGTCCCTTCCCTCCATTTGCCAAAACGTTTTTTTTTATAACGTCAAGGATAGGCACTGTCACATGCATCTTTAAGGCTTGCAATTTTTTTTGCCTCAGTCATCTCTCTAGAGAGCTTCTGGGTACTTTTACCTAAAACTAAACACCGCGTAAAATCAGCCTCATACCCGCAAATCGCGACAGCGTAGACCTAGACGTCCGGAGATCGCTTTGTGGGTTTTATATTAATAGTCTCTTAAATGTTTGTTCAATTCTTCTCGTTTCTTGCAGAAAACACGAAAAATACCATATAGTGGTGAGTCGGCGATGTATGTATCCTGGGTGTGTGTTCTTCGTTTGTGCTTTTGTGTTGCGCTGTTGTTATGGTAATGCTTTACGAACTCGCCCAAACAGCTATCCTCACAAGTCCAAAACGTGTTTTTATTTTAATATTTGACGAGTTTATGGGTCCAAAAATGTTTTCTGGCTTTTCCCCATTCTCAAGGGGTTTTTCTTAGCTTTCAGATATGATGTTTCGATTCATAACAAAATGAGCTTTCCACCTATACATAGGCAGAACAAATAAAATGAAGCTTATTATATCCAAATGGTACTCATTTTTGGCTTTAACTATATTTGTATTGTCTACTTGAACAGGTAGGAATAATTCAGTGCTAGTGCGTAGTTATTCACGACATTCTTGATTTTGAAGATGCCACTAATGGGTTCGGTATGCAAACGCCCCTGCAGTAAAGCGCTTGTGCCGCGTTCGCGCTGTCGGAGAGTGACATGAATGCATGTATAAAGCTACGCGACACAGAAACCTTCAAAGCTATCTAATACAAAAGTGCTTCCCATTGTTTGCTTTAATTTTCGAGTTCAGAAAATAATGTACATATCTGAAGTCACTTTTCGACTGATTGCCGCCTGCTTCAACGTGATGGCGCATACTATTGTCAGCTGCATTTTTATCGTGCATTAGAATGCCTCCATGGTGTCGTGCAGGATAAGTGCGCAAACACTCCGTGGATCTTTTTTTTAGGGTGCCATGTTCTGCAATCGACCTGTGGCTGCACTGTACAATAGTGTCACGGGCCAAATCCTACACGTTGTGCGTTTCAGTTTGGTGTAGGGCAAACACCGCCCAGACTGATCAAGGCCCGGGAACGACAACCTCTTCCTACATTTCACATCATCACAGTCGGACGGCGTCAGCGAAGCAATGGACCCGAGCCCGACGCCGAGCGTCCTACGATGCCTTGACTGCATACAAGGCCAAGTTGAGCGCTGACGCAGCACTTGTGCTCATGTGGCCTCATCGCTCGATCACGCTGTGATGACAGCAGTGTACTTGTAAGCAGGATTTGTTTTTTCTAGTTGGTGTTGTTAGGGCTGTGAGGCGCTGTCGACGGCACCTACGCATAGATAAAACAAAAAGAACGGACTAGCGCCGACTCTAATGAGCGCGTGCGTCAGCTCGCTGACAAAAATGAAACACTTGTGCAACCCGTAAGGTGAAACATAGAGATTACTGAGTTGTGACGTCTGAGCAGCTAAGGTGACACTTGAGAGCAGCTAGACTGGATGAACAGTAAAGGCGCGATAGCGCATCATTGAGTACGCATAGATGTTTCGTATTAAACTGAGTAATACACCGGACGAAAATTCGACAGCCTTTTTCGAACCAGAATGGGTGTATTAAAGGGACACTGACACCCCTTACAAAAATGTTATATTTTTTGCCAGGCGATTTATTACGGTGTTAGAAGACTACCCTATTATTATTTTTCTAAAGAGTCTCCTATATTTTAATAAAGTAAAAAAAAAAAAAAAAAAACATCGCAACTGCTCGAGCTCGGAATTTAAACCTGCGCACGGAGGTCGGAGAGGTATAGAGGATCAGAGAGCGCCGGAAATCACGTGGCTACGCCTGACCGCGCTTTTGTTTTCTTTTTTTTTCGTTTTTTTTTATTGCTTAGTGCAGCAGACGACGCGGGTACCATTTGCCGTGCGATTGCTTTGCAATTATGTTTGTTCCGCTCTCTGTTCTGCACTTTAAGGTAACTTGTTTTGTACATTGAAGAGTTTGAAATTAATGGTGAATGAACGCCATCGGCTCAAAAAAGGATGCCCGAAAGGTGTTGCGTGGGGAGCTGCCTCACAGGCTCTGCATCCAAAAGTGGCATTGTGCGGAAGAGTCTGCACAAGTTCACGAAAGATCAACGGGATCAGGACCAATGGCTGGCTCCAATTCCGGCAGAACTGTTACGGGCACCTCGTAAAGAGCACGCTACCCCATTTTTATGTTCCTTGCATTTTGTGCAATTTAACTACATTGAGTTCGCAAGTTTCAAAAGGGGAGTCCCATACCATTTAGTGTAGCGACGTTTTGTCCACAATTTTGTTTTTAGAGCGCAGCATTTAGGCTTTCCTTTCTGGCCTAAGCGGCATCGCCGTTGGCGTCGCTGTAACCACGAGGTGCATTATGAGAAACGTCCCGTAATGCGCTGCGCCAAAAAATCACGCCACGTTTCGGCACGTTGCCGAAACGTCACCGTGACGTTTCAGCACCACGCCGAAACGTCACGTGATGACGCACGTTTCGCTCGTGAAAAAAGGAGGAGGGGAGAAATGGAGAGTACGGATGAGTAGGAAGGGCATACACTCCCCTCAGTGCTCTTCCCTCCTCCTCCTCAAGAGCTGCGCTGAGGAAATTGTAAAAATCTTAAATTTTTTCAGTGATAATTGTAAAAAAAAAAGAGAAATGTGTAAGCACCGCAAAATGTTTGACAAAAAAAAACATTGTATGCCCACACTCGGGATGAAACCTGGGTTCGCTGCGTATAAAGCGGACACCTTTCCACTGAGCTACCCTACAACATAATTTTTTTTTTACAACATATAATTGTGGACGTTTTTTGGCATAGGCATGCAGCTTCCTATTGTAGAGCTCGAAGTACGACAGTTTTAACGTCGTAATGTTCATGCAGACGAGGGGGAACTCCTCCCTCGTAGTAATGCGCGCCGTTGACTGTACGTCGGAAAGTTTGCTGCCGATTTCCCTGCAGCGAAGACACTCACCAGGCTTGAAGTTGGGCAGCACCATGGATTGGACACATTCGCACCTAGTAAAGAAATCGTTCTCATGCACGTTTAGCTCAAAGTGCGCACATCACGCTTGACGTTTGCGCGTTTTCTGAGCTCTTACCTATTCCTGTTCGTAATACGAGCAATGTCTACTCTTCAGTCACGAGAAGGGGCGACGACTCTGCGACGTCTTCGTGTAAATCGGATTGGTGGTCGGGCGTGTCGTACGGGATGAGTACCAATTCCTTTGATCGGTCCAAAATTTCTCCATCGAAGGAACACAGAATTCGCCGTTACCGCGAACGACAGTTCAGAAGTAAAGGTCCCACGCTCGTCGTCTGCCGCCATCGCCGTCCAGCCCGCGAACCGTGCGATACGTGATACGACGCCATGTTCAGAAGTACACAGTGAACACGCAGAATGCTTCCGGTTGTCTCTGCAACTTTTTTTTTTTTTTATTCAGCGTATTTGCAGCTTTTTCGAAGCCACAAAAAGCAAATGGGTCTTTTATTTTTATATATTCTTAACATTGAGTGTGTGCCTTCAATGACCGAATACTTTGATTACATTTGGTGGCTGTGTCTAAACCTTAGAAAGGGGTTCGTGACCACGGAGAAGAAAGTGAGCGCGACTCAAACCAGCCAGGTCTCGATCGGCTGTTTTCGGGTGGAAAGAAACTGAATTTCGAGCCCCAAATTTTCTTTTGGTTAGTTGGACTCTCATATCTCTCGTACCGCAAAAAACCTCGGCGAGCATAAATGCCCTGTCAGTGTCCCTTTAAGTAGAGATTATTTCAGATGTCTGCATGAAAGGGGAGCGTGTTTTCTTCCTTCACTTCGGTATAAATATTCACACGTGCTAAACAATATCTGCCAAATAAACACGGGCAAGGAAGTAGACAAGACAAAGTACACTATCGAATGATGGTTTATTAAAAGAAACACACAAATTAGCATTATTTTTCTGGCTATTCTATTAGGAAATAGAATTGTTTTTTTTTCAGGTGCATTGAAAGGGCACTAACGCACTTGCTTTATCCTTGCTTCGTGATACAGAATGCATCGCGCAATTTGTAGGCAGCTTTATCTGTGCATCTCCATAAAATTGTTGTTTGTGCGGACTCTGGGCACCATTGTCACCTATCCCAGTGCATTGACAGATATTCCGGTAGGGACGGTTTGACTGACCATGAAAGCTATTTTGCAACCATGCATTACCATGCATGTTATCTTGCTTGCTTATTATCTTGTTATCAGCGGCCCGTAGAATATTTTGGCGGAGTGCCGCAAGTGGCTTGCGTCGATTTGGAGCTCGTTCGACGGCGCGAAACAGCGAAGTGTACCACTAACCGCTATAGCTACAAAAACAAGGGAAAAAAAAGAAGAAAAAAAAGTGCACGCAATGTTGAAAGAGTAGGTCGTCCGCTCGTTTAGCAGGCGCTAGTGGGAGAGCGCGTCTTTGACGTGTGTTTGCCCATTTGATGTGACTTGCGAGTGTAACCTCATAGGTTGGAGAAAGATTCGCGGCTGGCACTCGTGTCCAATCAGTGAGGAGACGAGCTCTGCGTCAGAGTTCGGTGGGCACTTACATTTTCTGAATTAAAAAAAGTTTGTTTGCAGAGATGGAATGACCAACGCGCTGTTTACTAACGAGCCCACACGATGTGTGGGCGAACGCGCAATTTCCACGTTAGGTGGGGGCATTTCGCTTGCCATAGAAACCACATTCGCGTGAAGTCGAGCGCCCGCGCATGATTCCCAGAAATGCGAAGCGAAAGTTCTTCTGCTTGTTGCACAGGCGTTGCGATGATGTCACAACGCCGAGCTATTATTGGCTAATTAAAACAAAATAGTGTGTAGACCTTAAGGAATCTAGAAATGAGGTCTCTCCACCGTACTTTCAATCAAAGCCAATCAGTGCTCGCGTCGTTTTTACGTCAACGGAACTCCTGCTCAAGAAGCAGACGACTTGCTCTCCGCATAGCAGCGCCATCGCTGCAGCTTGACGTCACCGCCGCGTGGAGGTTTATAGATCTGTTGAGTTGAGAGGAATTCAGCGTTTTTTCCGGAGGGTCACGGTGTGGTGTTTGTCTCAAAGTGTCGTGGTCACGGAGCGTTACCGGTGGAAAGGAATACTAGTTATCGTTCATTAGATATGTCGGATTTTTTGCTTCGTCATTTTCCCCTTTGATGGAATTTTTGAGGGTTTGTTCAACCCGAGAATTAAACAACCTCTTCGGTTCGCTGGACCTCTCAAACCCGTCAAACATAAATGAAAGAACAAAAAGAAGTGAAGTGAAGAAAACAACACACTCGTGCACAGTGCGTCGCAAGTAACTCGCTTAAAAAAAAAAAAAAGATATATTAATTTTGTTACTTTCCGGGAAAAGGAAGTAGTATTTTGGCAATTGCTGTCCGATCATCAACAAATGCTACATTTTTCTATTTCTTTTCTTTTTGATAGCGTTTACAGCAACGACACCAGCCATGTATTTGCCCGAACTTTCGGTGTGGTTTTAAAGCCTCAGATGTGCAGAACAAATAGCAATAAACAAAACAGCCCCTATTTCAGAAATCTTTCAAACTGCTTCGTCTGGAATTGTTTACGCTCGCACATTTTGATCGGGTAAAAACGATGCTTTACGTACTGAACGAGTTCCCCTCTTTAGAATTTTATTGGTATTCCTCTTCGCCCATTTTTTTTTTAAACTGGAGTAGGGACATTGCGCACTTACGTTTGAGCATTTCTATCATCTTCCGAACAGGGTGCTTTCAAATTCTACTTTTACTGAGTGTTGAAATTCCGAAGCTTATTGCCCCTCCCCGATACGACCCTATGAGGAAGAGTTGAGCAACACAAAATCACGTAACGAGGGTCGGCTAAGCGTCAACAGAAAAATATTAGAAGTTCATCCTTCATTTATCGTTCAACAGACTTGCCTGTGGGTATTGCCTAATGTTATGTGCGGAAAAAATTGGTCTAATGTTATTTCCGGAAATGTGGGCACCCTTGGGGTTGCTTGCTATTGTTCTTCTATGATGTTCCCATGTTAGATCGTACAATGACCGTCCGGGATTTATTTTTTTTATCTTTCTCTAGAAAATATATGCAAAAGTCAGGTTCTTGGGAGGAATTATTCAGCTTTACTTGAACGCCGTAGATAAACGTTTTAAAGTGGTATAATGTTGAGAAGCTTGAGGCTTTGACATTGCCGAGATTTCACCAAGGTAACTTGCACAGCCTCCAAAGTCACACCAAGGCAGGCACGCGGTGATAAAAGAATAATTTATTTTAGAGACAATTAACAACATGCACACTAAATATTAAAAATTACAATTAATATATTTTTATGCGAAACCACGATTCGAACCATAAACATATTTTAGAAACTTATCCAATTTTTTTTACCTTCAGACAACTGTATTCCAAACGTCGAACATTATATCAACCTGTGCGTACTAAAACGCAGCTTTAGGATATAAACAAAATATTTACTTAGTCATAGTTGTAGTTTGGTTAAATAATGCTGAGACGTGATTTATTTCTCTAGAAGTTGAAAAATGGCATGTCCAAATTTAAAACACAATCTTCATTTTTATTAATTCTAAACTCTAATTATCGATTCGCAGTAACTTAAAATAACTGGTGATAGCAAATTATTGAGTAGCATACGTCCTTGAATTGAGAAAAGCCGAAACGAACCTTCACTCAATTTCAGTTAGCTTATATTCGTTATAGGGAATTCACCGCATGACGTCGGTTTCAGATATATTCTTAAGAACAAACAAGGTCTCTACAACGGTGCTTCTATATTATAAAACGTAGAAAGTCGTCATAACTAAAAACCACGGATCTTAAAAGAATAAAAATATACGAACAACAAAACACAAAGTCTGGAGAACAGCTGAGTTTATGTGACCACACCAAAACAAAAAAAGATAAAAAAAAACAGAACATAACGTCGCGAACATTTGACCAGACGTGGATTGAAAGAGCAAATCCCTACAACACTATTCCCGTTTTCATCTCAAGACAAAAGGAAGTTTTGCTCAATTTTCATGCTCCGCGAGATGTAGTTCGTACACAATTTGGTTGCCGGAGGCAGAAGCGATGCTTTTGGCGTTGAAAACGTGTACGTCTTGATAAGGTAACATATATCAAATCTAAAATGCTACAACATATATTTCAAATCTGAGCATTAGAGGGGAATTTGTAATGCTCCGGGAGATGCCGTACTTTTCTAATTACGATTATGGAGGTAAAAACGAGTATAGACACGCTTTCGACAACGAGCATCCACAAAGATATTCTTCGTCAAGACTACGAGAACCGAATTTTTTCCTAATCTCACGGTGTTAGATTCTGATATTGTTTAACCAGCTTACCCGCGTGCGTCCTCTTCTCAGGATGTATTATTGCCCCAAAGTTTGTTTTAACTTTCTGTTTCGTTGTGTTTCATTCTAAAGCACCCCCCCCCTTTTCTTATTTCATATGAAGTATTGGTGGACGCCAAACTGGCGGCAGTTGCGAACAGTGTTAACGGCAGAGTACTTTGAAGCTCAAGCGCGCACACACGGAAGGTCAATCACAGCGTAAACAAGGCGAGGAAAGTTGTCTTTGACATGTTTTCTCCAAATGCTAATATGAGAGTTTCTGAATTCCTCTCTCCAGTCTCCAAGTGTTTCGTTAGCGTGGTGAAACCAAAGCAGCAGGAAGACGTCCTTGTGGCTATCGACTTTTAACTTCATTACTTACACGTTAAGTTACATGTTGATAGTACTGAAATGGTAAGCCGATGTTGATTGCTTTCCGCCTCACCTTACACCAACGCCAACATAGCGAACCCCCATATACTACTTGCTTCGCTTTGTTTATGGAGTGACTGACCTTCCTTGTGTGCGCGCTAGAGTTTCAAGGCAATCTGCCATACAGACTCTTTGCAGCTGCCGGCAGCAGTGGCGACCGCCGATCCTCGGGAAATAAGAGCGCCGGGGGGTGGGGATGCTGTAGGAGGAAACGCAAGGAAACAGATGGATAAAACAAGGTTTAAAACAGTATGAATTTCTGAGAACGCAAACGAGCTGGATACGAAACATCATCATCTAAACCCCTGAGGTTAGGAAGTTGGTTGGTTCTCGTAGTCTTGATGGATATTATCTTTGTGGATGCTCGTTGTCTTAAGCGTGTCTAGAGTTGTAGGCATTTAACCTGTCAAGCCAGGTCAGGCCAAATATTCCCGACGTCATGTTTTGTTATTTTGATATTTTCTTGTTTTGGTGGGGTCGCATAAACTTTGCTGTTGTTAAAGATTTTCTTTTGTGCTGACCGTTTCTTTTATTATTCCTGGTCCCATGGTTTTAAGTTATGATGACTTTCTACTGCCTGCAATGAAGCAGCGCCGTTGTACAGATTTTGTCGGTTAAAAACTAAGTATCTCTTTGTAACCGATGTCGTGCGGCAAAACCCCTATAACGTAAACAAGGTAGTTAAGTTTTACTCAAGGTTTGTTGTCGCTTTTCAGAGTTGGAGATCATATGCGACTCGAAATTTTGCCATCACAAGTTATTTGAGGTTACTATAAATAGTTAAGGAGAGTTTTACAATAAAAGATGGAACGTTTTTTTAAATATTGATGTCCAATTTTGCTACTTTTTGAGAAATGACTTACAAC
The DNA here is from genome assembly GCA_013358835.2 of Ixodes persulcatus. Classification (NCBI taxonomy): domain Eukaryota; kingdom Metazoa; phylum Arthropoda; class Arachnida; order Ixodida; family Ixodidae; genus Ixodes; species Ixodes persulcatus. The sequence continues at coordinate 17,553 of JABSTQ010007128.1, read as the reverse complement.
TCTGCATTATTAACATAACTATAATAATGGCTCAGAAAATATATTTCCATATTTTAAAGCTGCGTTTCAAGATGCACGTTTGGATATGTTTGCATACAGATGTTGGTTGCTAAATAATATGCGGATAGGTCTTTAAAACGGCTTTATTACGTCATCCGTTTTTTTTTTGCATACAATTTTTTTGTTATTTTTAAATTTTGGTATGCATGTTGTAAGTGTCTTTAAAATAAATGATTGATTTTTAACTACATGCCTGCTTTGTTGTGACATGGAAGGCTGTGCTAGTTACCATATTGAAATCTCGGCAATTTTCACCTTTCGATCTTCTCAATTTTATACGACTGGGAAATATTTAGTTACGGCGTTCACATACAGCGGAATGTTTCTCCGAAGAACATGGCTTTATATTTATTTCTTGCAGAAGTTTTAAAAAACAAAATGATCCAAACAGTCAGTATACTGCCTGAAGTAATTGTTTTGTGGTGTGTGGTTTTTGCAATGATTTCTTTAGCAAAACTCAACTAGAATCAATAGTATCATGAAACACCAGTTGGTCACACTAGTTGCATAAATGTAAAATTTCAAGACTGCCAAAAAATGTAGGCAAAAACAACCGCGTTTTCACAAGATGCTGGGCTTTGAACTAAGGTTACTAATTTTGTAACTCTGTAGCATCTGCACGCTGCAGTAGCGTCGCAGGCTGCACACCGACAAATACTGTTAGTAAGGAAAAAAAGAACATTATATCTTGCAAGTGGAAAAACGTGTTTATTTTTTAAGGTCGCCTATTTTCGTGGAATTACCTTGGGTTGAATTTCTTATTTAAAAGGTTTACCCAATACGTGAAGACCTCAAATTTTTTCCATGAAAAGTGACTTGAAGAGATGCAATCTGTTAATGGGTACTATTTAAATTTTCATTCCACATATTATGAACACCCCGGTAAACCGCAAGCAAATCTCAGGCAGCATTTGTATTTTTATATTAATATCGATGTATCCAGGGAGGTAATAAAATTTGTAAAATTGGGCGATGGAATATATTCATTCCTATCGCACTTTATCTTGAATAGGGGGGTGCAGGCCAGCTTTCATGCGGAGGTCCCGGGCGGGCTACCGGCGGATTAAATGGTTTTGTAGTTCCGGGTTTAATCACACGACCCGGTGATGCTGGACGAGCAGAAGGGTTCAATGAGGTACGTTTAGGCCACGAGCGGGGGATCCAACGACGCGGTGGCGCCGGGGGCTCACGAGGGTAAGATGGAGAATTTGGAGGCCAGAAAGGTTGGGATGGGGGCGGCGGCTTCCACGCATTTGGCTTCGGAGTAGGTCTTCTGGTAATCAACATTGGAGTAGGCCGAGTGTACGCCCTCGTGGTAGGCCTAGTTTGTGTCGTCGTTGTATTCTGATGTGCAGCAGTCCTTAGTGGGTCAGGTGTCTGGTGGCCGTGGTGTCCACACTTGTTTCTTAGACATGTCTGCAACAAAAATTGTTTATGCGATTAGTAAAATATTTCACGCAAAATTATATATTTAAGTTCTGAAAATAAATATGAGTTTTTTGGGCCGGTTGGCATATCTAAGGCGTGACGAAATATTCTAATAAAGATATCATGATGCGGCCAATTATTGTTTTTTTCAAAGGACTGGGTTTCTTGGCGGGAATCGAACAACTAAACCCCTCAATGATCTGACACAACATTGCATGTACAAGTGAAGCAACGCTGTTTATCATTGTGTTAGTAAAAACAAATCGTAAGGGTGCAGGCGAGCTGGTGAATATTAACCATGTTGAATTAACCTGAGACGTCGTCCTCTCGATTTTTTGTCCCTTCTACGTTTTGAGACGTCGTCCTGTCTATTTTCTGTCCCCTCTTCGTTTTGATTTTTCTTCTCTACCCCAGTCTCAGGTTAATTCAATATGATTGTTTTAGTTTGTGTTTTAAATTTTTCTTATGGCTATAGCTGCTATTTTATGATGGGGCCGTAAAAGAAACACTTTCGTAGCATTGGTGGGAGGTGCCAGATGATTTCGTAAGCACATTGAAATATATTATTTCAAAAACTATATTTTAAGTGATTAACATAATCACTACAAGTAAAGTGAATAATAGGTTGCATGATCACAAACTTTTTATAGAATACGTGATCATAAAGTCATAAATCTTTTTATGTAATTATGTTTGAATTACATAGTACGCCCAAATATTTTCGTCGTGTTTGTGATTAGGTAACTATAGTTATGTGATGCAATGAAATCACGTGACTTCAAGTGTATCAGGCTGAGCAAGTGGTGGCCCATAGGACGTAAATACAAAGCGTATTTTGCGGAGAAACTCACGTCCTATGTTTTATTTAACAAAATTAAAAATTAAGCCGATCCTGGCAGAGCAAGTGTAATTTTGAATAGCAGTTTTACTGCCCATAACTCTGGCAGCGCAACCGACTGTGTTTGGCAAAGTTGGTAAGACCGTGTATAAGTTCATTTCAAGCTAGGCTGCCCTGGCTCAAGTTGCTTTTTTGCACCCTTTTAATTTCTTATTCAGTATAAAGGCAATCAGTGAGTTGGCCGCGCCAGTCAGTGAGCCAATCAAGCCGCGCCAAAAGTCACTCTGCTTGAGTGTCAATATTAGATCGTAGCATTACATCGAACTTCATGTGAAATCGAGTGTAGCTTGCACGAAAGAAGCGAGGTGAGAAAGACATATACGAGTGGGGACTTCAAATTAACAGGAATGAATTTCTGGAGCGCGGGGCGGTCTTAGTACCAGCTTCTGCCGCTAGAAACGCTCAGCGTCCCCGCTTCCGAGTCAATTTGCCGCAAATAGTCGTCTACTAAAGTTACAGCGGCATGTTCTTAAATTTCCCCCAAACGCCTCAAAATCAAAATCATGTATGATATGAAGGAACAGTGTTCGGCCGTGATATACTGTTTTCTTTTAGGGCAAACGGCGGCGGAAACTATCGTAATGCTTCAGACAGCTTACAAATATGCCATTAAGAAACCGCAGGTCTCCGAGTTGCTTTTATCGCTTCAAGGCAGGTGAATTATTGATTGAGGAACAACCTCGTTCAAGACGACCCTCAACCTCAACAACTAATAAAACCTTCAGAAGATTCGGGGATTGATCACTTTGAGTTCGTTCCTCCAGATGAAACTGTTAATTGGGTGTTTTACCTGGGAGATTTGCGACGCTTGCGCAACTCAGTAAGGCATAAATGTCCCAATTTGTGAGAAAAAGTGGATGTGGTGGTTCCAACATGAAATGACTCAGCAGACACTACCATGTTAGTGCAACTATTTTTGATCAAAGATGGCATGACTACGCTTCCCCACTCCCGGTATTCAACGTACTTCGCCCATTCTGAAGTTATTTTTTCCGCCCGTAAGTAAACAAAACAGAAACCCAAAAAACGCCCTAAATCTGGACGATCTTTCAAATCAGACATTGCAAAAAAAAACGGCGAATGTTTTTGAAGCGCTTGAGAAAAATTAACAACATGCTGCTAGTACTTTAGCATACGACGCCGGTCGGCACATTGACTCGGGTAGGGCGCCACTCAGCGCCACTAGCGGCGAAAGCTTGTACTACGAACACCCCGCCGTACAGAAATTCATTCCGGTTACTTTTGGGCCTCCTCTCGTAAAAAAATAACAGCCAACGTATTTAAACGCAACCTATATGTTAAAAATGTAACGTCCTGAAACAACTGAGGAGGCAGTTAAATACGAGGAACACAAAAATAAAGGTTTCAAGGCCTGAGCGGCGGAGGTTCAATAATTGCATCCCAATCTGTCGTTATTGTCGAACGTGCAGTGTTATCCAAAGATCATGAAACTGATTTTATCATTGGTTATTTAATAATGTTGGACCCATTTAACTAGAGGTGCTCGACGCTTAGGCAATTAAGCCTTTGGTATTAAGATAAATACGAGTGTGATTAAATATTACCCGCAATTTGGATGTTCTAAAACGTATAATTGCTACACTGGTTATCAGAGTCTTTCGTAGAAGGTCGCTTTGTTTCTGATCACTTCTGTGATGTTCGAACGTGTTACGTCATATCAGATATGAATGCGGTGCGACAAACGAATGCTGATCCACTTGCAAATTGCACAAAAGAAAAGCAGTAGAGAGTGGTTTGATATTAATAGGATGAGGGTGTCTGGTGCTGTTATTTATAAGAGATTTTTCTCCCTGTGAAATAAAGTGTTTGTTGCAATGATGTTTGTTTGAAAATCAAGGGAAGTACAAAGAGGGAGGCACAAGCATCAATAATCGGGAAGAAGGATACGGTCGTCCACCCACGTTGACGTCTGATGAAATGTTTTATGTGCACATAAATTGATTTTGTCAGTTATATGTACGAACAGCTCGCGCGAATAATTTATAATCCCCGATAGGCTCTAAACATATATCATTAATTTAACAATAGTGGTGTATTCTAAACATTTTATTTATTAGGCACGTTTTCTCTAAAGGTCAATTGTGCGCGGCTTCTCAATTGCTCAATATAACAAGAAGAATGATAGCCGGTTCACACGTCTATGCTTGAGTGTTCTCGTGTCCGTTGGGTTTCCATGTAAATAGTTGCGAAAAGAGAAGACTAGAGATACACTGGTGCAATTTATCAGGTAGCCGTGATCTACTTTCGAAAAGGTTAGCTAAATATTTAATGCATGATTCTTTCACCCAGGGATTAAAATAATTCTGTCGTTATAAGGGTTCCTTCCTTGGACAGCGTGTAGATTTAATAGCACCAAGACTGCAAACCCTTCTGTCTTGTTATAGGCAGTTGGAACGTTACATGGCAGTTGCTGCCACTTTACCTAACGTGTTCTCAGGTTGTAATTGGCTACAATAAATCGCAACGCACTGGAGGGCAGTCAAAAAAAAATGTATGGGACAGCCTTGAATGAAAGAAGCAAATACCGAGCTAAACCCCAATATTACGTAGATTTCCGCGAGCGCGTCCCCCCCCCCCCCCCCTCTTTGGTGGAGTCTCACGTTGAGAATATTGCGGCCTGGCCGAAATTTGCAATATTTCGTGTTATGTGGCCTTGTGTCTTATTCAAATTGAATTCGATAATATTTACAACATTTCGTTGGTCCGGAATATTTAACGATTACGCAAAGCGATAGACACTTATCGGCTAATCGTGGTTGTTGTAAATTACTAAACACCAAAGAAGAGGCAACACCTGCTTCCTGCACCTAGGAGGAGCAAGTCAGCTGTTCGAAGTTCACAATTTTTGATGCCGTAATTGCACTGCTGAAGATTGTTTGATCTTTCATGGTTCTTTTGTAGTCAGCTCTAATCAAGTTTTTTAAAAGGACGCTGAAAACCAGTCAAAATGTAATTGAAAAAATGTTAGTAGACATAGCCATTGAATTACCAAACCACTATTGCAGTATTTTACTCGTGAAATTCAGAGGTTTGTAAATGTTATACATTTACACTGATGGCTGGTATAAAATGTCTTGAATGTTAAAAAAATAAAAAGAAAACGTATAAAGTAGTTAAGCTTAAAAAATCATAAGAATGCATGTAACTAACCTTTGAATCTCCGCAGGACATTCCATCGATCATATTTTTGGCATAGCAGTATCCAAGGTCGTGAATGCAACACAGGATCTGACAGCGAACATTCAGTTCTGTGGTCTGTTCAAACATAAGGCATGACCGAATTAGTAAAAAAAACGGAGCATGTTGTGAGGGCTAATTTACACTCCAATTAATAAACACATAGGAAGGACGGAAAGCACAACACATATTTCAACTAGCAACTGTGATGAATAAAAAAGTACTGCCCCAAAATGCATCAACAAACCTTTGAAGGAGAAAAAAAATTGTTGGCGAAATTAGAAGTATCTTGGAATTTAATTTCATTCTTGTCCCTTCTGAAATGTTTCCTTCATTTAACAATTTTTCTTCTATCTTCAAGATTTGTTGATGTTTTTGGGAGCGGCTCTTATACATTATTGTTCGTTGCTAGTTATAAGGTGAATTCTTTGCTGCGTCCTATTTGGTCATTAGTTTGTACATAGATGATGTCGCCGAACATTGAAAATAAAATACGTTCTCATTTTGCGTGACAAAAGTTGAATTTATGTGGATATTTGGAAGTATTAAAATTAATTTAATACATGTAATGACTTCAAAGCAAAATTAATTTTCTCGAAAGAAACGTATACCGTATTATTCTTGGTATTTGTTACAAAATGATGGAGTATAGAAAATTCACGGTGAAAGAGTATATTAAAGAAATATGTATTGTACTAAATTTCCGTTGTTGTGATTAGCGCATATACTTTGCAATTGGGATGTTCATTTGTCTGGTACATACCAGACAAATGAACATCCCAATGTTCATTCTGTTGGTCCTGGTTCTTACTGTCGTCACCCATTCTCGGACTTTGACAACTTGTGGCACTGACTGCACACACGTGGAGTGGTTGCTTTTAAACATCGATGCAGTACTCACAAGGCGGGAGCTGACATGTTTAAAATTAGAATATGTCGTCTTGCACAGTTTTGTCGCATTCATCGTGACTCCAGGGAGTTCTTTTGGTGTTTGTGAATATCTATTTCTTGATTTTACCAAAAAACAATCTGCTTTTAATGTTCTGAAAAAAATTAGAATCAGAAGTTAGCCACAAAAATGCCATTACATTTCATTGCGTTACTTAAAATGAAAAGATAATTCAAGGAGTGCCTTATGTCAACCAAACGGAGACGCTTTTATTTGTGACTTGCTATAAATTTGGTGAAGTGTTTGAGGTTGTGGCTACAAGCAAAAATCTAAATAAGCATGGCTACCTTTTATGCAGACACATCTTTAGGAGATGACAAAGAAAAATAAAGATATTTTTCAATACGTCATTCATTCTGATAGTATTCAATAAAACAACCTACCAAGCTGCCGTTTGTTGTTCTTTTGCATGCTGTGCTGTTACTATTACAGAGGCCGCGGTCACCTTCTCTTTTAATCATCATGGTTCGTTAGAAGCACTTTTAACAAAAAAACTTTCCACAAATGCTTGCTGCTGACTTGGAGGATGCCGGCAAAATAATACGGAATCGCAGCAGGGCACACATTCAGCGCGAGTCATTTAAAAAATCACACACAACGCGACCGATGAGTCCCTTTGACTGTTGTCAAGCGTTGGTGATCTGTTTTTGCCTTAGAACGCCAATATAACATTTTCGAATCTAACACCGTAGATATTGTCGACAATAACGATTGATGAGGTGGTCAAAACTGCAGCAAACAAAGCAAACAAAACGTTCAATGGGGCGAGCTTGTGCTCAAAATAAAATAGGAAATGGTTAGCATCGCAGGCGTCAATGGCGGCGAAACAGCAGGTTGAAACGCTAGGATGAGACTCGCTCCGGCTCGCCACGCGGAGCCCCTGATGTAGACGCGAGGGCTTCTGAAACAATCGCCGTAGAACGTTTCTCGCGTCTACCATTCTAACCTCGGATAAACTGCAGGGTTCTCCAATTTACCAGAACACGACATTGTAGAAACATCAAAAAGGTGTATCCGCAGCCAGGCATTGAACCTCGGCTTTTCGAGTGGAAGACTAATGCGACAACTGTTAGGCCACGGGCACGCTGCCTACTCGGCCAGCTGCGGGCGCGGCAAATATTCAATGCTGGATATTCTGTGCGTGTGCGTGTGCGTGTGCGTGTGCGTGTGCGTGTGCACGTGCTTGTGCGTGTGCACGTGCTTGTGCGCGTGCGTGCGCGCGCGCGTGCGTGCGTGCGTGCGAACGTGTGTGCGTGCTTGCGTGCGTGTGTGTGTGTGTGTGTGTGTGCGTGGGTGTGTGTGTGTGCGTGTGCGTGTGCGTGTGCGTGTGCGTGTGCGTGTGCGTGTGTGTGTGTGTGTGTGTGTGTGTGTGTGTGTGTGTGTGTTCGAAACACACAACTTGATCAAGATAGCGCACAACTGCTGTTTTCTTCACTTCTACGTTGTTCGCTGTCTTCCATTACATAGGAACAGTTCCGCCAAATATGTAGAATTTCTTCTCTTCCCGATATCGGCGACCGACTGGCTCTCGTTGAGCTTGCGAGTCTTAGCGCTCGAGCTTCGTGGCCCGCGTACCCCAATCGTGCCCTTTGTGCACTGCCCAATTCATACGGAAACAGAATAGAAAACTGTAGATCCCAAAAGTGAAATCCCGCAGATATTTGATTTCTCCACCTAGGATATACACGGCGTAAAGTATGTCGAAACTATAGGATTTTCTATTAAACAACCAAAACTATTTGTACGAGCGTGCACTGGAGTGATATTTTAGCGCGAGTAACGCTATATACCCCTTGTTAGCGGTTGTGATGATACAGAAATAGCTCTTTCCTGCAGCGGTGAATAAAACCGATTAACGCAACATTTACCCTTGAGATTCACTTTGAGTTTGAAGGGAATTCATTACTCGCACGCGACGTTTTCAAAATAATTTTTGCTTCGAGGTTGACTGTAATATATGACTCCGTTCGTAAGCTACCGCTGCGTAGAAGAAATATCGAGGATAGAAGCGCTTATCCTGGGCGTGTTACGATTGGCTGCCAAAGGGCGCTGGAGAGGAGTGTAGAGAAGGCGGATTCTCAATTGGAACGCTCACACTTTCAGCGCCTATCTAATGAGCGTTTGGCTGTGTAACTATGTAAAGTTTTGTGAAAAGTGCGTTCTGCGCTACTTACAAACGAAGCATTTCTTGGAGCTATGCTTTCGCGCCCGGAATGGAATTGCCGTACAGTGGTTACTAAAAATGATTAGGACAAGTTATCGATGGCGTGAAAAATTTAATCACCATTATCAGCGCTGCAGGTTCCTGAATACACCGAGAGCGGATGCAATAAGGCCTTTGCTACCTCGCAAACGTTCCAGGATGCTCCAGCAGAGTGTTTTTGTTGGCAAAACACTTTTATGTTTAAAGCGATACTGCGATCTATTTTCCTTGCGAGCTTAGTGTCTTTTAATTCACAAATGTCCATAAAATAAATGAAATGTGTCATATAGCAGTCCTCAACAAGCGAACGAAGAGAGATCGGTTAAAGGTGAGGTCACGTGACCAGAGGGGTACTCGAGGAGGAGTGCGACTACCTGTGCGCGCTGACGGAGATGAGCTCAAGAGTATGGAAAGTTTTTGAAGATGGCCAGGTTTTTCAGCCCGATTAGCGGTAGTATCGCTCACTTTAGTGATAACTCTCAAATTGTTCGCGTTAAACTCTGTGATGAAAAGCGCCGGGAACTCGGGCGTCTGTCGTCTGGATACTCAGAGTATCCCTAGACGTTAAATATGCTAGAGCGTTTCACGCATGCAACACAATTGCCTAACAGTTGCTCATAATTTTGGATTTCAAGCGCCATGCAACAAAATTTATTGTTTCTGTTTTACTTGATAGCTCTAGTAAGGACATTTCGTAAAAAATGAGTATAATCGCTTTATCCCTCTGAGATTAAATTCCAAGTCGGTTCACACATACATCGCAGCGCTAAGTGAAGGCTAGAAACAGCATGGATTCAGTGCTGTCTTGCACGCAGCTTAGCTCTTATACAACATTGTATGAGTGCTGTATCCTTAACATAGTGATGCTCGTATAGCGCGAAGTAAACGCTGCATCAGCGAGATCAGCGCGATTTTCAGAGCTTAGAAATAAATCAAAGGCATCATTTACCAACATAAATTATGAATATATTGACTTTGCAATTACGAAATTTCAATGTCTGCACCGTCATTCTGAGACGCTCTTTTTGAGACGGCCGAGCAATACTGAGCGCTACGGAGCCTCCAAAATTAGTACGAAAGATGTTAATATTTGCTGAATTCTTTATTGTTTCATTGGATAGATTTAATCGTATTTATTTGTGTTGTGAATATTACATCCCCACCTGGTTTCTCAAGGTCGTAAACCATGCCTGCTTCTGAATAGAGTATACAAGTGTTTCAACAAAGACTTTGAGAAATCGCTAAAAGTAGGGCAATTTAGAAAATAAGAAACTATATCCGGGAACAAACTGCCAGCCATGGTGGATGTCAGTAATTCCGAAAAATATACTAATTGCCTCTGTCACTAACAAAAGTTAGGTAGTCAACTTTCGATTATTGAAAATGAACTTAGGATGGCAGTTAGAAATTTGATGAGCCTAACTACGACAACAAGATCAAACATTTTTAGAAATATTCCCGCGGATGAAGGCGAAGATACTGTGAATAATGAACTGTAAATAAAGGTTTAGTTGACGAAACTGTGACGGAAACAAAAGAATGAACGAACGTCGGGAAAGCAGCAGCGAGCGTCGGTGCGTTGGCGTGACAGCTGGCTAGCGGGAGAGTGAATGTGCCTCGTCGTCGGGAGAGTCTGCGTGATTCGGTAAAGCCACGGTGAGCTCCTTATCTAGTACACTCGGTGTCTCGAAAATTCAGCCAAGGATGTTCGAAAGTGAGCTATGGCGACTCTGACTAAGCAAGCTCCCCGTTCTGGCCTCCTTATCTTTTACACCCGGGGTAGGAACAAACACGAATGTTCTAGAAGATGCACGAAGAAGCGTTCCTTATCGGTCATGCAAGCGGAAATATATGAGGCATGTGCGGCAATTTCCGGAGCTCCCAAAAGTGCCGAATCGGCAAGCATTTCTAGGTTTCGGTTTTCAATCAGAGTGCATATTTGCGGCAGCGGACCTGCGGCCACGTGGCGGAGGCACGCAGCTACTACTTCGCCTCCCTCAGAGCATAGAAAGAAGCAGGGGTGTGGCTTGACGCCATGAGCCTGGCTTTCGCAAGGCAATCTCTTTTCAAGCTACTTCTCATCCAACCTCCTCTCCTGCTACTCTTTCAAACACTATGAATGACGGAGCGAGGCCATTCTGGTGATTTGTACGTGCGAACAAAGAAGCCGCTGAGTGGCCGATGCACGGAGAAACGATGAGTGGTTTATGAAGTCTGCTTCTCATTTTATTGTCGTCTACTTGCCGACCGCAGCTAGGACATGCGAAGCAGATCTTCCGAAGATAAAAAGTACACTCCTTCTAGACTTTCGCGTCATGTGGAGAACTCACCAGGAAGTTGCGCAACGTTACTTTTGAATATTCGGCTTAGACGAGTCACGCGAGAAGCGGATAGACCGCAAGCTCATACGATAATATATATTTTGACCCTCTTCGTGTTGTATTTCCTCTTCGGAAGCTAGACAGAACATATATATTCGACAAATGTAGTTGACATTTTCGCTCTAATGTCTGTGTAATGCCTCAACATTTGGTTCATTTGCGCTATCTGGTACGTAGTTCACCCATCCGATTTGGGGGGAGGGGGGGACTTAGTTTAATAACGTGAACAAAGGTAAGCAGATGACGGCTTGTAAGATACCATCCGGATGTTATTTTTTTGTTTTAAATTTTTGTTCATGCTTTATTTTGTGATGTAAAAAATGAATACTATGATTGAGGATGACATGTGGTTCAGAATTGTTCGGATGCGGTTTGGATGCAGATATGAAGTCTGCGAATGGGGATCAGAGGCGGAGGATCAAACTATTTTTTGCGCAGGGCTTTAGCATACCTCTGCCACCGCGCCGAAGCAGTGATGTATCCAGAAGGTCATGTGATATTACAATCAGCCCTTCTTCTTCAACCGCTTCAACTTGGTAGAATCCACAACGAAATTTTACAGGGAGTCTCTCATCTTCCTCAAATCAGCGCCCCTCTCTATTGTTGCGGCACACATGATATCTCTGGAGGTTGAGAATATTGTTCGAAGGCATTTTAAGCTGGAACACAAGCCTTCACTCGGTGAAAGGCTTGCACTTACAACTGTATGAAAACACCAGAGGGTGGCTGCTTTGACCGATTATTGTAACCGTCGGCTCTGCCCTGCCTCAATACTGGTACATAAAAACAAACAGCCGATCAAGCGCGAAGGTACTTTGCACACAGGCACTTCGAGAAATAATCCTCGGCCCGGCCCGCCCACATCTTCAGCATTGGACATAGCCTGAACTCTTGCTCAAGAGTCAGGTGGTTATCCGTGTTGTCGTCCGCGCTTCACTAGTTTGATTGACTCCAAATATGCGCTTTTCGCCAGGTTCAGGTATACGGCTCTCTAACTGCACAAACCCTAGTGGCTGACAAATAAGTTAAGTACTTACCATTCACCCGGCTTTTTTCAGGAGCAGATTCGCTCTAAATGTGTTTATGACTAGGCTCCAGCAAAATCACAGGATGCTATCCCCTCTAAGAAAGTATGGAGAGCTGGCATTGCGCGACTCGTACACCGGAAACCCCGAACGCTGGGGCGAAGATGCTCTCCGATAGGAAACTGAAATCTATGCACGTAACAAATTACAGCGATTTTACGGAGCGCTGTAAAATTCGCACCCGCCTTAAAACATTATAAAGTTAGTTTATTTAGTAGACTTTGATTATGCTCATCAAATTTATAATGTTCCTATGTTCAGCTGTCATCATTAAACGTTATCATTAAACCTATGTTTCAGCTTTCATCCTATATTCCTATGTTGAAAGCGGAACTTTCCTATGTTCAGCTTTCATCATTAAAAAGTGAATTCATAAATCTTGCGGCCCCCTTACGTAGCAGAGTCGGCAGCGCGCTGGGCTATCACGCAGGTATTTGGGTTTGATTCCCCGCGCTGTATGTCCTTTTACCTTCTTTTTCTGCAAGTGGAACATTCGCGAAGTTTGGAGTACCGTATAGCTAGTTCATGTTCACGATTTATAGTTCGAAAAGGATCGAGGCAAAGAATTCGAGGCTCCCAGGGAAGGCTTAGAATAAGCTGCACCGCGTTGTACAAGTCAGTCGTTCGCCTGCTCTCGGTCCTATCGTTACGCCGCCATCGACGCATGCTATCGTCCGCTCAATCTTATTTGTTTTGGCACAGATTCGCCCTAATAAACGTTTCGCTTGTTTCAGTGTTTCGCCTCCTCATTAATTCTCATTCTTGACATGTAGGTGGAGATGAGGGGTACCGCATACCATGCCAGTAAAAAGTGCTACTCAGAATATCTTTAAAATTTTGTCTTTTTTCAAGCCCCGGAAAATTAAGCTCCGTTGACGAACCCGAAGCCCGGACCAGCCGCGTATTCAAAGCCTGACCCCGGAAGTTTACCTTCTACCGGCCAAGCTAAACATAACTGACGCCACGATGAAGACCACGGCACAGTAAGCGAGAGCCCTACCGACTTCCATAAACTAACTACAGGCCCCGCCTACGACGCCGGCGAATTTCCATGGTGGCCTTTAGGAGTATGTGGACGGCTGTTGGAGCCAGTACGAGCGCGTCGCCCGGCTCAACGGATCGGGTCTGATTAAAGCCTACGGAATATCGTCTTCGCTTTTAAAGGCACGGCGCGCACCTGGTTCAAAATCGATGAAGCGTGAATTTTATGGTGGGAACATTTCCAGACCGAGCTCCGACGCATCTTTAAAAGCCAGCGGCGACGCGTAAGCGGGCCGAACAACTTCTGCGAGCAAGAAGCCAAGGGCCAAACGAGGGTGTCGCAAATTACGTCGAAAATGTTCTCCAACTCATGAACTGCGCCAACCTAAACGCTCCCGAAGAGAAAAAAAAAAAGCTATTTGGAAACTTTGAGCCTAACTCCCTTGAAGGTATCGTCAATGAGGCCAGAAAGATCGCGCGTGCCCTTCAAGCACGGGACTCCCACTACCAGCGAATTCCCGGCGTCGCTGCTCTCTCGCCTTCCAGCTGCAACACCCCGGACATCTGCGAGAATATCCCGGACGTCGTCCTGGAGAAACTAAAAAAACTCCCACCTGCTGCCGCAAGCCTAGCTTCGCCCTCGATTGCCAAGGTTGTCAGGGGAACAAGTTCAGCAAGCGATCCCCACTGAGGTTCTCGTCAACGCCGCTCCGGAACCACCGGCATTGAGCTACACCACCATAGCGATCGTCACCCGCCGCTCCCGTTTCCCTGGCAGTACTCGCTGGCAACACGACCAGAGGCCGCTTCGCCACAGTACTCTCACCACCAGGAGCCACGTGGGCCTTGAAAGAGCGACGTGTGGAGGGCGGGAGACCGGCGCACGTTATGCTTCCACTGTAGATAGGCTGGCCCCGTTTATCGCCGCCGCTACTGCCGCCAGCTTGGGCTCTGTGGTTTTCAGACGAGCGACCCACGCCCAAGGAACCGCGATCGACCTCGGCAGATATACGAATACCTCCACCTGTTGCCATATCAGAGACCTGTCTTTCCACTGCGGTTTCCGTTCGCCGCTCCCCCACCTCCCAGCATCTCCTCTACGCAGATCCCGTTGTGAGAGCCTGTCCCCCTTGTCTCTCCGGGAAAAGTAAAAGCGGGTTCCCTTGGAGGCGGACTTGCCGTAGGCAGACAACGTAACTAGCCTTGAACGACGCCCGAGAGCTCCCACTCTTGTGACGCCACGCATTGAAACGACGCGTCCGCGAGAATAATAATTAATTACTTCGCCATTTAGCGTGTTTTTTGCAACCTTTGCCGTCCGCCACGGCGTGCATTTTGTTCCCGTAAATTGGTAAATTTGTTCTCATCCACCTTATTTATAGATATTTCTGTAAGTGTTCTCTAAGATGCACTGTATGAAGAATATTGCCGCAATCAGCTGGTACACATCAATCTTGGAAGTTGTAAAAGGGTGCTTACCTGACAAATATTCGGAACGCCGCAATCGAACAAACAGAAAGGTGCCCGTTATTTCTGCCGCCATCGGTCGGAGCCATCAAGTACTCATCGGAAGCCCTACACCGAGTCCAAGTGTTTGCGGGATCGCGCCACTGCGGACTCTCGCCATCATGAGGCATTCCCAACCTGCACATGGTGGGAAAATTTTTGAATTTGTCATACCTTGTTTCGAAACACACGCATACGTTCTAACTAAATAACACTTTTACATTCGATTACAATGTTATGTCCTCGCTTTTATTTTCAACAGTCTCTAGACCCTGATAATGTACACAACGATTGGAAACATTCTCGTGTGATAAATATTTATAGAACGAATGCTTGGGCGAGTTGGGTATTCATAATCTAGGAAATAGCGCAAAAGTAAACTCACTTACACTGAAAATGCACGCAAACCAGAAAAAAGGTCACTCACGTCGTGTTAACTTACAACTCAGTTTGTATTTTCGTTTTCTTCCTTTTTTTATTACGCGTATGAAAATTGCCATATCTAAGTTCGCTTTCTTCTATACAAAACAAATGACAATGTCTATCACACATTATCTTTGAGTGTCAAGATATAACAATTCTTTTTCAGTAAGCGTAATGGAAGGACTGCTAACACAAGTGTTAATCATTTTCATGTTGATAGTTGCCTCAATTACCTCTCGAGTTCATTGGTGACAGTTCTTTCCAATTACGGTGCTAATCTTGAAATCCGCAGTGCACCCATAGTCGCGACAGTGAATGCCCAAAAGTCCTGAGTTGTCTGTTCGGATGTTGTTCTTATGTTCTCTTAATCTGTCATTTACACATCTTCCAGTTTGTTCTATGTACTGCTTCCCGCATGAAAGGGGAAAGGAATATATCACTCCTTCTGAGCAAGGGATGTACGGGGTTATACGTTTTTTAGTGCAGCTGGTAATAGTTTTTTGGTAAGGCGTTAACTTTTTATTTAAGCCTGAGAGTTTCTTGGCGGCGGAAAAGAATACATCGATATTTGCACGACTCCCAATTTCTTAAGGTTATCAGAGATGTAATGAATCTAGGGGATTACTACCGGTCTTTGGTTACTGTGTCCGTCGCATGACTTGGGGGATGTGGTTTTACATTTTTTTTCTCCATTGAAAATCGCTCTGATGGGACTTCAGGATTTTTTAAAGTGTGTGAAGGGGACTTCAGGAATTTTTGAGATGTTTGAAGGGGGCACCGACATTTCCTGGTGGGTTCGCTGGCCCCGTCAGAGGCTCTCCTGAAATGTCTGAAGTGCCCTTTACAATGCCTTGAAATGTCTGAAAGCCTGTCAAGAGCTTTCCTAATGGGGTCGGGAAAACCTTCAGGCTACTTGAGATGTCTGTGGGCAACGGCGCAGGTGGAGAAAACACATTTCGCAGAATTAGAACATAGCTGCGTATTGTACGCGACGGGAAAAAAATAAGTATTTGGAGAATGTCGATCGTATATGCGTACGGTCAGATTTTTATTACTGCTCTTCTATCAAACACAAGTGGGCTCGTGGACCCGTGTGTCACTGGTCGGGTGTTCGGTCGCCAACGAGGCCACTGCGGGCGATCGCCCCATGTGGAGAATTGACGAGGCGCAAGCCGAGTGTTATTGGCCGAGCGGCGTTCTGAGGCTAACAAGCTTTGGTCGTTGTACGAATAATAATAAAAAAGGGCAATCCGAGAGCAGCGCGTTGCCCAAAAGCAGGGACGCGGGGAAGATTGCAAAGGCCAAGCGGGAGCGGGTCGTCCCGGGAACCGGTTCCTCCGCAGGGGACGGTCCCCAAAAAGGACAAAAATAAACAAAACCATTTTGCTTTTCACCAGAGTCGGGCGTTATCTCTTTTTTGTCTTCGTCAAAAACACGAACAGGCAACTCAAAATGAACCCCCCTCTTTTACATCACCTACACAAACACACACTGCGCTTCTCTCCGCCCGGCAATGGGGAGAGGGTGCAGAACCATCAGGGCCGGGCAACACGCGTCTCCAGTGGTCGCCGGTCGGCGGGAGAGAGTGGTGTGACGAAGCCGAGGAAGGCAGGAGGACGCCATAGCCATTTTTGTTCCAATCGTGGTCGGTTTGCTTCTTACCACCGTGGATATCTGGAACGGACCGGTTTCCTCCTAAAAGGTGAGCATGGCTTTTAGGGTTCGCCCCTTGGTCTGTTTTGATCCGTGCAGTTCCCAAGCAGCACAGAGTTGGCCAGTCATCGGCCAATGGCTGGCAATGGTCCTTGGCCAAGTGGCCAGACAGTGGCCAGAGACTGGCCGGTGACTGGCCTTTATCTGGCCATTGGCCAATGGCCACTGGCCATCAGCCATCGGCCAAGCATTGGCCGTTGAATGGCCACTCTCTGGCCACTGGCCAAAAGACCATCGCCAGACATTGGCCATTGTTTGGCCAAAATCCGTGCTGCTTGGGTTGCTTCCTTGGTTCCGCAGGTGAACCCCAGTTCGGCGTTGGCCGCATTCAGCACCGCTCGAGCGCCATCGTGTTCAGCGCATTCAAGGTTATGGTGGCCGGTGTCGGCCTACTCGCCGCAAGCCTGGCAGGCGGCATCAGCGTTTAACCCCACGCGCACCGGGATCATGGCACTGTGGGTCCTGGGACGGTGGATGACGGCCGCTGTCCCACCTTGTTCCTTGCGCCTCTTCGTCCGTCCGGCTTCAGAAGCATCCAGCTAGCGAAAAATACGCCGAAGACGCCGCCCTGACGACATCATGGACAAAACCGTGACTGTGCTCAGGATTTCTCAGCGGTGACGGGTGCTGCTTGCGAGTTCGTGGTTTTCGCTACACGTGCTTACTGAGACTGTGTATGTGTCCGTGAGGTGCACCTGCTAGGTTTTATTAGCTGAACTACCGTGCAT